>PVKE010002466.1:0-82535 GCA_004027555.1 Craseonycteris thonglongyai | reverse complement strand
GACAGAGTGTCAGTAGAAACGATGCAAGGCCTTTTGGGCCACTTCAAGGATTTTGAGCAATGGGAAGCCATTTGGAAGTATTTAAGTAGGGTGGCGTGGTCACAGTGGATATGATCATATCAATGCTTTGAAAAATAATAGCGGGGAGGCAGGATGGGTCCAGGTAGACCAGTTAGTCTAGACTTCCTAGCCCACAAAAGTCTAGGAAGCATGGTGATTTGAACTTGGGTAGTGTAGTGCTACTTGTAATGGAGCAAAGGTGACACATTCGAACAATATTTGCTATGGACCAAACCAATATTCCAGAGGTATCTCAAAGGCTCAAGACTGATGCTACCTGTAATTCCTGGGTCTGTGAAACAAGTGAAGACATAGAAAGACCAAAACTCGTAAGACCTGAGCAGAGCTATCCTCCCTCACCTCCAGCAGCAGGGCACTGTTTGTTACATGCTCTAAATCTTCACAGCTCTCTATTTGAATTGATACATTCTGAGAAAGACACCATGGGAAAGCCAATTACACAGGCAGGGAAGAAAGCACTCACCACTGAGCACTGAAAAGAAAGATGATAAACAGGTTTCAGGGGAAGTTGGTGAAATGTTAAATTTCCATTCTGGTGTATATAGATACACACACACACACACACACACACACACACACATGTTGGGGTTTTTTTGGTTAATCAAAACTACAGGTCGATCAACTGTTCTATAATGACAGCTCCTATGGTCATAAATCTTTCTATCGCCTGCAGCCACAGGGGAGTAAGCAGCAAAAGACAAATGTTTCTCTTCATTTCCCCCAAAGAGAGTTAAGTAATGAGTAATACAAGGATATAAATTATCCACAATGCTTTCTGGAAGTCCATGATTCAAGATTTGGGAGAACTAATGGGGGGAGGGGGAGGGGAGGAGGTAGAAAAGAGAAGCCTGAATAGCCAAATCCCTTTTGAGAACGAAAGGTAGGTTTCCGAGGTAAGCCATCTCGCCACACACGGGCCCTGGGACTCCCTGCTTACACGTGTGCACAACCACTATTAACCTGTGGTCCCCGGGGGAGGGCTCAGGTTCTGCAATCAATTTCTCTGGTCTTTTGTGGAAACAGAGAGGGTGAGAGCAAAGAGAGCTGGGAAACGTTAAATCTGGCTGCATAATAAAGTACTGAGGGAATGTGAGAAGGGAAAGAGGAACAATATGTTTGCTGGCAGAGGAGAGAGAGCATTTCCTGCTTCGGATTTATTTTAGGGGAGATTAAAAAAAGACATTAGTGTAGTGAAAGGTATGGAGTGGGTGGGCATGTTAGGGTTCTTTATTTATAAGTGTGGCCTGAATTAGATATATGGCTCGCCTCCATAGTTCCTAAGAAATACAAGGAAAGAATTTCAACACTTGGTTCTCCTGCCAAATTGGGTTTTTTCACTTTAGTTCTGAGAATAACTCACTTGCACCTACCCTCGATAAAAGCTAGAAACACGCTTATTGAACCTTCCAGGTGCAGGTACTGCACTGGGTATTCCACTGATAGAAATTATTGAAAAACCCTTCACAATCCAGCCTTGGCTTACCTTCCTCGCTTCTCTCCTACTAGTTCTCCTTCAACACCCAGATCACAGCCCTTGTGGACCTACCATTCCCAAAGACCACGAACTGCTTCCCTTCTGTATAGGAAAATGTTGCCTCCTCATCTGTCCTGTGTTGGGTGCATGTTTTGGGCCAACCCCATAACCCTAGGGTGGAAATCATGATCTCACCAAGCAGGTAAACAGAAGGGGATTAAAACAGTAGAAGACTCTGAAGCGTTCACTGTGCAAATTACATGGGTGAAATGCTTCACTTCAGTAATTACTGGCTCTAGTACATGTGAAGACATCTGAGAAATGAATGACTCCTCTTTTCCAGTTTAATACAGGAGGGAACTGAAGGACAGAGATGTTTGATGGTCCCCTAAGATCACACAGTAGTAAACTCTGCTTTCACTGTAATGCTGTCTCCTTCGCCAGATGCCATATAAGAATCACACACATATCCAGAATTTACAGAAAGTGATTGCAAACCAAAAAGGCAAAAAGCCTAACAGAGAAATGGGCGAAAATATGAATAGGTAATTCCCCAAAGAAATGGCCAATAACGATGCAATGTCCAACTGTGCGCATTATTAATGAAAGAAATTCAAACACAAATCACAATGAGCCATTTCTTTGTATCTTTCAGGTGAAGCAATATTACAGTTGACACAACGCACTGCTGAGGATGTTATAAGGAATTGGAGACTCATATGCAAACTGAATGAGTGGAAATTAGTACCTTTCCGAAAGGCAGGGAGGGCAAGAACCTTCTTAAACATTGTAATGTTATATTTTTTGTAACACCTTCTGTATCATATGTCAAGGAAACAACTTGTTAGGTCCATACAGATGTATGTATAACATGAGAATGCTGTGGAGGGGGGTAAAATCCAGGACCCCGAGGTCCATAGGCACTGGGCTGCACTCTGACTGAAGAGTGCACCTTTGGGGTAACCAGGGAGCTTCCCATTCCAGGATCTCCTGACAGTGACTACCGTAATTGTCTGCCACTGACCTTGCGAACTACGCAAACCCACAGCCCTGGATGAATTCCACTCTGAGAGAGCTCACCTCCTGCCCACAACGCTGCCCCTTTGTGCCTGTTTGCTGTTAGGAAGCTTTGCACGAGGCCCATGTGACCTGTGAAATACATTTCTCAAAACTTAATTCTCTGAGAAATCAGTGAATGATACATCTCCTAATTCTAACAATCAGAGGGGGTTGGGGAAGGGGGCGCAAAATGTGATCCAACAGAGTCCACAGAGAGTTTAATTCAGACAGAAGCACACTTAATTTAGTCATTCTGAAAAATTACAGACCTTACGATGTCACTTTAGAAATGTCACAATAGAGATCACTATGTCAGGCCTCTGTCACATGCCCCATAGCATGACTTGAGACAGCGCAACGAGAAGCAACATGCACGGGCCTTTGAGGTCTTTGAGAATGCACAACTCAGCCTACCAGGAAGCTGTTGACCACAGCGCTGTTTCTATTAGAACACATTCAAACACAAACCCTGGGACGGTTGTGGAATAGTGTAAGAGGGTGAATGAACAGGCAGTCACATGACCTAGCATTGTCCTTGAAGCGTTTTTAGGAGGCAAAGCCAAAGGCATACCTCTCCTTTCCCACAGAGGAAATCCAGGCTATGAACTATTTTTAAAAAATAGAGCTGCAGAGTTGGAAGTTATGGATTAAGTTCCGATCCATCAGTTCTTTTATTCCCTGACTTAGAGCTGGCTGAGGACTGCGGCCCTCTGATGGGTGACAGATACACTCCCCTGCAGAATGAGCAGAAAGGGAGAGAAATGGCTGGCAGAGTGGAGGGCAAACCCACTCTCTGATGCTAATTTATCTGGGAACCTGGAATTCAGTAATCTCACACCCCCTGCTATGGGAAAAATCTGATGCCCAATTTCATTTGGGAGTTCTGTTACATTAAGCAATATTCTATTTGGCCAGACATGCCATTCTTCTCTTGAAGGAAATTAATTTCTTGCTTCTTCCAGCTAATAGAATCCCAATTCAGTGCTTAAAGTTTTCTCAGGGCACTACTAGATGAAATAAAGTCTAAAGTACCTCTTGTGAGAACTCACAAGATACAGATGGAAACGATAGAGGAAAGGCAAGAATGATGGGAGGATGGGGGTGCGAGGATGGGGAGTTAGGTGTCGACCTCCCCCCATGAGCTACCTATGTGATTTGTTAACAGTGTTCTATATTCTTAACTCTGCAGAGGAAGGCTGCTTTGCGATTTCCATAGGAAATTGATTTTTAAGCATGTAAGGCCCCTGAAGAGGATAAATAAAAGATTACAAGGAAAAGAAACACAGTGATTTCTGGTTGTTTAAAAGGCAACTCAACAAGCTTTTACCAGCAAAAGGGAAAGGTCAGGATCAATAAAAGGCCCTTTCCTTTGGAAGGAGATCTGATTTCAATTTAACACAAGTACACCCTTAGAGTGGGGCATGCCAAAGACCAAGGAAATATCAAACTCTACAACAGATCTTGCCTTGCCAGGAAAACAAAACCTCTCCATTTGAAATTCCCCGACAACATCAAAATAAAACAAAACAAATCTGACCCACGCTGCCCCTTCCTCAGCCCTCTGCCTGACAGGCAAAGGCTAGTTGCCCTGAAAAACAGTAACAATCCCTCACAAATACAAAGATGTCCCTACTCATAGATGCGATGTTATCCCCGAAGTGGCTTTTTGGAGATGTCATCTCATGCGTGATTTTCCTAGGAAATCCTACATACTTGTATAAAGAAAGTCTACTTTGGAAGTAGGATCCTGAGAATCTCAGATGACAAAACATCTAACCTTGAAGTTATGTTGGGAAAGCTCACAGTGTGTCGCTTTTCTAACAGGCCCAGTTCCCCTTGTAAAATGCTGACTTAACTTCTATGGAGAGATGATTTTACTGTAGTATCTTTCCGGGGCTATACAATGCGTGGTATTGTTCTCTCGGCCTTATTTTCTTTGACAAATTGTAATGCTTTGCTCCGCTGGTACAGTTGTTCTGAATATTTATCCCCTCTACACACACTCCCACTACCACCATACATACAAATACCACAGACACACACACATATTTTAATGGATGAATTCATAAGCTCATTTCCCAGCTCTTACTAGCTGTCACTTCCCTTTTCTTTCCTTCCTCTCAAAAAAGCCCATCAGCAAAGAAGTAAAACTCTTAACCTTCGATCTGCTCTTACTCATAAAGAAAAAAAGTAAGTCTGTGTCTTGAAGCAATTTAAATGTTACTAGAGAAAACAGGTGGAGACGGGTTCCCACTACCACCCACTGGTGGGATCAGCATGCATGTTAGTCTCCTGTCTGGAATGACCCCTGTCCCCTCCCCTACATCCTCTCAGTGTCTACAGGTCCATGTACTCTATGGAAAATCTTTCACCCTCCCTTCTGCAGATGCTGCCGCAGCTCACAAACCCGTTTTCTAAGAGCCAGGGAGGTGGTTTGCATGACGCAAACCAATTTTCAGACATGTGCTTCACTAGCGAGCTGTGGGGACATGGCAGCCCGTGAGCAACGGCCCGTGTGAAGGGGGCCTGGCCCACGGCTGCCATGTGGGAAGGCAGGCCCACTGCACCAGGTCACCCAGTGCCTGACGGGAAGCCCAAAGCCGGCATTGGATGTGAAATATCCCAACTGTCAGTGCTGGCGCAGGTGGGAAAGATGACATCTCTATGATCTGCACTGGGCCCATGGACTACCTCTTGTCCCTACCAGGCAGACGAAGCTTCATAACAAATGACACGTGTTACAGAGGTGTGGATTATGTGCATGGCTTATATTACCATTTAGACCAGTGTGTCTCAGAGATACATATATATGTAAGTTTATAGGGTACATGCAACTTAAAAATAAAGCAGGGTTTGTCTAGTAATAGTTGTCCAACTTTACCTTATTTTAAGTTCCAAATCATGTGTAAGGAGGGCCTGAGATACTTATATTTAGAAAACAGCACTGGTCATGAAGGTAAGGAACATTGAGCAGAGGGGAGAGACTGTACCCCCTATCTATTTTATTCAGAATATATCTAGAATCCTAAGCATAGTAGATTCCCCATTAACTGGCAATCACGAGGATCAGTAGATGCGGGATAAATGTAGTATTTCTTCGATGTTTTTGTCAGTCGCTTGAAAGTGCTGGCTGCCCAACTTCCAGTGAATGGAGAGTCTACTGTATATAGGACTGAATGAAACTGACTTGAATCTCTTAAGGAACCAGACTCTGGAGAACAATCTCCTGCATTAGAAATTTAATTTTGCGAGGTAGTACCAATACATTTCCAAACTATAAGCAAGGGATCCCATTCTTCCCTCAGATCTTAGTAAAAGATGCCTACACCTAAATATGTTTACTTTGTAATCTTAGTTCTAAGTTCATCTAAAAGATAGAGAACAGTGTCTGGCTCAGAGAATGCATTTGAAAGAGGCTAGTTCAATTTAACTAAAAAGAAATACACAAAAAACACGCCCATGCATCTCAACTCTCTGGAGAGAGAGAGAGAGAGCCCTGTGGTGTGGACTTCTTTTATCAAAAGCATACCTTTCGTCAGGTAAACGTATTTGGTTTTCCTGTGGAATGGGGTGAAGCTCATACACGGTCTCAATGCCCCCCACATCCCCCCACCCCAACTTCAAGTGTCCCTTGAGGCTCAAAGTACTCACTAACAACGTGTTCATTGCATTAAAGCGCTGTCGACATATGTCTGGAAAATACAGTGCCCACCGAAAAGCCTGTTGGGTCTACAGTTTGTCACTGGCATACTCGACCTCCAGGCCAGTTCCACCAGAAAGTGAATTACACTTGGGAAAGAGAAGTGTGGACAGGAGAGCTGTCCAGCATGGGCCCCAGTAACCGAAGTACGAACGTGAGACTTAAAGATGAATGAAGCGCAGACTGCGGAGAAGGTACTGATGAAGCACCAGCCGGAGAGAGGAGAGGGAGCGTTTGAACACGTTTGTGTTTGAATAGAAAGGGGTGGGCAGAGAGAAAAGAGAAAGACCTCTGTTGGGGCCTGTAATCCTGTAACAACAACAGGAATCAGGGCATATTATCCTTGTTTCTACAGATGTGGAAACTGAGGCTCAGGAAGGTTGAGTAATTTGTCCACAGTCTTAGTGGCTTAACAGAAGCCCAGCCAGGTCTTTCTGGCTCAAAAGCTCAATCCTCATCAGTACATAATCCCATCAAGTCACACAGTCAACTGCTTTCAGTTAGTTATCTAGACTGGGAGGAGACTAGTGTGCATTTTTTAAATTGAAATTTGTTAAAGACATAGTAGACCAACCATGAAAAAAAAAAATTAATCTGGGCAAGCTATACTAAATCAGCCCTGTTGCTACTGAAAGCATTTTATTCAAATACATATTAGCACTTAATATATTTGAGATGCCCCAAATGTTAGAGAGCAATTCAAATACATTCAAGATACGCTCAAAGGTAAACCTTTCTTTCCATCATTGCATACATGGAAAGATATTTCCATTGAAAAGAATGTTTGTTCACTCAATCACCAAATATTTATTGAGAAACCACCTGGGTCAGAAATTGTTCTGGACTCAGAGGCTGATAGAGTGAAGCGGGCAGGAAAGGCCCATGCCAGGAAGACATTTGCTTTGCTTTATTTACAGTCAGACCAAACAAGGAAAAGGAGGGAGAGAAGGAGGAGTCATTTATGGCTGTGATAAATGCGGGGATGCAAATATTAGAGTGCTTTGATAAGAGAGTAAATGGAAGACATGCTTCCAGTGAGGACAGAGATGGCTTCCCTTCATTGGTGATGCTTAAATAAGATTTAAATCATGACAAGGAATCGGCCATGTAGAGCCAGGGTGTCCAACATTTTGGCTTCCCTGGGCCACATTGGAAGAAAAATTGTCTTGGGCCACACATAAAATACACTAATGATAGGTGATGAGCTAAAAGGAAGGAAGGAAGGAAGGAAGGAAGGAAGGAAGGAAGGAAGGAAGGAAGGAAGACAGGCAGGCAAAGAAAGACAGCCAGCCATATAATGTTGTAAGAATTTCTACTGGGCCTCATTCAAAGGCATCTTGGGTCGCAGGTTGGACATACCTGATGGAGAGGATTGAGGAAAGGGCATTCCAACAAGAGAGAGATGAACATGTCAAGAGCCAGTGAGGACAATGAGCTCAGCTCATTCCGGAAGTGACAGCCAGGCACTGGGAGTGGATGCAAAAGCCAGGGTGTGTGTGTGGTGGGAGCTGAGGGGGAGAGTGTTGGGGGTGGGGGGCGGGTGCTGGGAGCTGAGGATGGAACCTGAGGGATTGTATGTTAACAGGTCAGAAAGAGGAGGAGGAAATAGCAAAGGAGACTGCAAAGGAGTGGTCAATAGGGTAGGAGAAAAACAGGAAAGTAGGGTGTCTCCAAAGCCAATGGAGAAAAGTATTCCAAGAGAGAGGATGTAATATTATGGGTTGTCATTGGATTACGTGGCAACAGAACAGGCAGCAGAACAATGAATTTGGCAAAGAAGGGGCCTCAAGGGATTCAGATAGTGTTTTAAGAAGTAGGGGAGCTGAAAGTCTGATGGAGAAAACGTGTGGAGACAAACTCTTCTGATGCTCTTGGCTGTTGATGGAGAGCAGAAAAGTAGTAGCCAAAAGGAGTTCAGCAGATTCTTTTCTTAAGTTTGGTGATATGATAGCATCTCTGAACGTTACTGTGAGTTACCTAGTAGGGAGAAGAAACCAGATGATGCAGGAGAGAGTAGATAATTGCAGGAGCAAGAGGGGATGGGATCCAGGCACCAGGAAGGCCGTGGGTGGGAGCAAAATAGTCCATCCTCCGTAACAGAGCACAGGGTCTAGTGGGAAAGAGGCTGGTAACAGCATGTGTGGACTTCCTCCTGGCTGAGCTTTCTCAGTAAAACGGGAAGTGAGGCCACCCGCAGAGCAGAACATGCAGAGAGGGGCCATTGGAGGTGTGAAGAGCGAAGGTTTGAAATAGTCATCCAGGGCACGTGGGTGGAATAGGGACAATTTTGACTGCTGGGCTCTAACCCACCTTTGATGTAAAGCCATAATCCTATAAATGATCATGAGAACATGAATATTAACCGAGGGAAAAAAGTAAGATGTCACATGAGGGAAATATGAAAGATGTGGCCATCTGAA
This sequence comes from Craseonycteris thonglongyai, assembly GCA_004027555.1. NCBI lineage: Eukaryota > Metazoa > Chordata > Mammalia > Chiroptera > Craseonycteridae > Craseonycteris > Craseonycteris thonglongyai. Next base: position 73,801 of record PVKE010002466.1, on the reverse strand, counting down.
GCTACGAGCTGAATTCCAAAGGTCACATTTGGTGGCAGTCCCCTAAAACTACGGCAGGAGGTAGTCATTCTGACCTGGCTAAGGAGACTGTGAGGGGCAGTCACCATGACTGAAAGTGAAGTACAACTAAAGGGAATGCAGGCTTCCCACGACCCCCAACAGAGGCGAGCAATTCCACCAACACAATATTCAAATATATGGAAATGATCTTTATTTTAGTTTCTTTCTCATTTAGTCTTTCGTATTTTGGGAAGATGAAAAATAAATCTGAAACCTGACTTTTAAAAGCTTTCTTGTAAATTATCATTGATATGTAAAAGCCCAGCATGTATGTGTGTGTGTGTATGTATGTGTGTGTATGTATGTGTATATATATATATATATACATATATATATATATATAACAAAAGAAAAGAAAAAAGAAAACAGAAAAGAAAAACAGACTAATGACCCCTGACATGAGAATTTAAAATATCCTGCATGCAAATCCACTTTCCCTTCACTCTTTTGTAATACAATAAATAACCAGGGAGAATTAGAATTGCAAAAATGCCGAAGAGCTACATGGAAATTATACAACAAAGTAGCTTCACAGTAATATTGAGAACAGAATTTGAAATGAATACAAGATAACAGAGAGACAGAATCCGGTGTTATGCGTGTATAAGTGGGTGTGTGTGTGCATGCACACATGCTCACACATGCCTATCTAAGAAAGAGTGATATTCAAAATTAGTTATTTCTTTGATTTGTTCTACCTGAACAAAATTTAAAATATACACACGGGTTTGGTCACATGTCAATCATGGGACACTTAATTCCTATTTTAGTTCCAAATGATTTTTCACGAAATGGTTTTTGATAACAAGGGAAGACTCAGATGAATTAAAGTTTGTTAGCTTTTGCCCATTGCCCTTCCCTGTCTCTCCTGCTGTGATGGCCACAGACAAAGCAGCCACTTTGTAACCATGAGGACAACAGTACCCACTGCAAGGTGTAACTGAGCAGAAAGTCAGAGGCAGCTGGGTCTGATGGCACTCTGAACTTGAAGCATCATGGGAAAAGCAAACCACTCTTCGGTCAAGTCACTAACGATGGTTAAATTTATGTGTCAACTTGGGTTGACTATGATACCAAGATATTTGGGCAAACATGTCTGGATGTTGCTGTGAAGGTGTTTTGTTTAAAGGTGAAATGAACCTTTACATCCGTAGACTTTGAGTAAAACACCGTAACCCTCCATAATGTGGGTGGGTCTCATCCAATCAGTTGAAGGCCGTAATAAAAAGACTAACCTCCCCTGAAGAAGAGGGACTTCTCCCAGCAAACTGCCTTCAGACTCAAGCTGCAATATATCAACTCTTCCCTGAATCATGTGCGTTAATCCCTTAAAATCTCTCTCTAAAACTCCCCGATTGGTTCTGTTTCTTTAGGGACAACCCCCAAAAGGGGTGTCTGTTCTTTGACGCTGAATGCAAGCCTCCCTGACACGCCTGACACCTGCACCTTCGTGAGCTGTGTAGCTGCACGCATGTCTTTGGGACCCTCAGGCTCTAGGCCTGCAGCACAGTACCGACACCATAGCCTGGGTGTCGAAGCTGCATGAGACAGCACGTGTCCACGTGCTGCGTAGGTTACAGAGCCGGATGGAAAAGTTCGGAAGCATGGTCAGGACACGCTCACGACATCGGCTCACCACCGTGATTCTTCATGCATGGCGGAATTCATTTAAAATAATAATTACCTTCACGTCTGACCATTAAGAAGTCATTATGTCTTATGTCAATTACATCTCAATAAAGCCGGGGAGAGAGTCATTACAGAACACTTAGAAGTTCACAGAAGCACAAGGAAGAAAACACTCAACCACCCTCAGCCCCGGTGGCGACTGTTATTGACTAGAAAGTTGCATTTCCTGTGTTCTTATGTAGCAGGCAGCATGGGCAGTACTTGAATGCATTATTTCTAGCCTATGGAGGTGAGTACTATTTTCATGCCCACTGTGTAGATGACAAAACTAAGGATTAGACTGGTAAATAGCTTGTCCCAAGACACCAAGCTAGTACATGGAAAAATCGGGATTTAAACCCAGGTCTGAATGATGTCAAAGCCCTTGCACTTGACCCCCAAGCCACGTGGTAGGTGACGGGCTGTGCGCTTTAATGACACATTGGCTAACACAGAATTGGAATGTGACAGGGTAACCCTAAGGCAATTAAGAGCAGTATGTGCACATTGCCAAGCATGTGCCCAGATCGAGATTCGGGTGTTACAGGGCTGCTAGCTCCCTTGCCCAGGGTACATTTTAATTTGAAATGATGCAGAAGATGCTTCCTGCTAATACTGCCTTTTACTTCGGATAAAAAAAAAAATCCCTTCTGTCAGGCATCCTGAAGTTTATCCATAGAAGGCTGAGCTTTTCCATTTCAACCTGCCTCTATATCCATGATCTCACTGTGAGACAGGATAGTTAGTGGGACCTAGGCAGTTGAGGAGGGGATCGCAGCGATCTCGGCAGACAAGACATCCACGCCTTAGAATGTAGCACAGAGATAGGATGGTCAAGTAACAAAGCCGCGGGAGAGGACGGCACCAGGAGGCCTGTCCGTAAGGTAAGACATCACCTGGCTCAGTCTGAACTATGTGTCTAACCAGGTACGACACCTAACAAGTTAGAAATTAACTGCAGGCACAGAACAATAGCTTCAAGACATATAGAAGATATATAACAAAAGCCCCCAAGTACAGAACTGGGCATTCCACTTTCAGGTGCCCCCTCTGGTCAGAGAACTTTCCTTCTTTCAGCGGGCATTCCACTTTCAGGGGTGCCCTTTCATTTTGAGAGGTTTTACTCCTTTCCTTTCTTAATAAATTTTGCTGCTTCGCCTTTCCTGTGGAATCCACAGTCTCCTTCTTCAAGTTTGTGAGACCACGACCGTCAGATGCCACCGTTCACAACTGTTTCCTGCATCAACTATATGTTCCCCATAGCTCTCCCGTGTCAAGAAGGGCAGGTGTTATTAACTCCACCTTCCAGGTGAACAAGCTGACCCCTGGGGAGGTTAAGTGAGTTGTCCAAGGTCACCCAGCAACTTAGAGGGACAAGCAGGATTGGAAAGCCTGTTTCCTAACACAACTTTCTGTCACCCTGTGCGCCCTCCACCAGTCACTTCCCCCATTCCTGACGGGCTCGGCGTTGATAGGACAAGCTATCAAGTCCTCAGGTACAACTGCCCTATCTTGGTAGGAAAATGGGCTCACCCGCATGCACGTGCACACAAGCTCCACACACCGTAACTGCACCTGACAAACTGGTTTAGGAACAGGTAGACGCTCTTTCAACTGTCATTGAACTGGGAAACAGTTGTGCCCAAGAAAGAATACAGGGAAGAGGTTCCTCTTAAACCTGAGACTTTCTAAGCTGCAGGGGATTAAGCACAGTTCATTAGAAATAACGAATATTTTTACTCCTTCTGTATAGTATTTGTAAGGAGTATTGATGAAGGAAAAAGGAAAGAAATCCCAGAATGAGATTACGGTCATAGGTAGCCTGGCTTGAAACCAAAGTACAAATGGACAAATTCGGCCTTGCTGAGTTGGCTTCCAAGCAGGATTTTCAGATGGAAACACTTCCTCTTTATAAGCGAGGCCAACAGTCAGATATTGGCCTCAATGGCACCAGCCACAGCAGAGGGGAAGATGGCTTTTCTGCTCTCAGCTGCTTAGATGAATGGACATCAGAAGGCAAAAAGAGGAACTTTGAGATTTAAAGCTTAAAGACAAAAGACTGGCAGTGGGGATGGAAGTTCCCAGGAAATTGAAACAGGAGGCTTCTAAACATGCTGTCAAAACCAGGACTAGTGAGTTCTCATCAAGAGTGGAGCAGCTCTCAAGCCAGACTGCCTAGAATGACATTCTCTTGGAAATCAGCTCAAAACCTCGAAGTCTTTTTTGCTGCTACATTAGCAAAAGGACGTTGAGATACCAGGAGACTGATCACCTTTTCAAAAAGGACTCTACCACAAACTCACAGATGTTCAACCTGTGAGCCAAGTTTCCTTTCAAACAAATTAATATCACTGTAAACCTGAAAGGCAAAGCTCATCTGCAATGATTTGAAGTCCACCAACTGTGGCTGGGGAGTAAGGAAGGTACTGAGGGAAAAGCCAGGGCAGTAGGGGAAAAGTGACTGGAAGATGCTCTCTCTCATAATCCTGAGATCCAGTCATGGGACCATGTCACAGAGAAAGACATGCAATCCAAGAACCACAAAGTTCTTCACAGTTTTATTTAGTCACACAACAAACGCAAAATAAAGGAGTCCAGTCTTCATGCACAGAAAGCCGTAAAATTATTTTCTTCTCAAGATTCCTCACCCAGTGAGCAGCCAGCCGGCCCCTGAACACTCCCCTCCTGGCTCTGACTCAAATACTATAACATGCAACCTGTGCAAATTGTCCACCTCACTCTCTTCATCTCTCAATGCTTTATTATGTAGTTCAACACAACCTCTGCATGTCTTTAGCTTCCTTCCACTTTTACTTTTGAGAAGACCTGGCAGTTTGCCAATGGAGCATAAATTCTTCCTGTATAGAAGCTAGAGAACTAGTGAAGATCATAAACATCCACACACTAACAATTTTATCCTGTAACTCATTACTGGATAACATTATTAGAGTTCCATTGTCTCAAACACACTCAAATGCCAGCCTTTAACAGAGGAGCCTTTTCAAATGGTAGATGGGACAGTCAAGACTCCAAGAGATATCAGGGATTCTCGTCTGACTCCACAGATCCTGGCTTTCCTACAACATCAGAGGTAACAATAGGAACTAGGCTGACAAGAGACCTTTTCCCCACATCATTCTGATCAAGTCAAGTGTTAGCATATGCCAGGCACTGGGGTCAGTAGTAGGAACACAGATATAAGTCAATTTCCTTGTCCTCAAAGAGGTAACATTCTAATGCAGCATTTCTCAAACTGTATTCCTTAGAACAGATGTCCCTTGTACAAAGGGTTCTATGGCTCAAATATTATACTTTAAGAAATGTGGCATACCAAATATCCTTTTAGATATTTCTTCATGCCAAGCCTAATCCTAAATTAAAGAAACTCTGATTCTTTACTCCAGCATTTCCCAAGTTTAATTCATCATTTGCCAAGTTTAATTCATCACCAACCCATTTGCCTTGCAAAACAAATATCTCAAAGATGAGTGTAGAAATGTTCACATAGAAAGGTTCTATTCTTTGCTTAAACAAATGGGTAAATAATGAGATTTTTTAAGGTAAAGGATCAGAAAAGTGTTTTCATCTAAAGTATTGGCACACTGTATTTCAACCAAAAAGGTTAGTGAATCTAAATGTTGTCCAAATTGAAAGTGTGCTCACTCCCTGTGATGAGAAAGGAGCCCTGAGAACAACTGGGCTGGGTGGGCATCTGTTTCGCATGGGTAGGAAGTGGGCAAGGTATCTGGCTCTCAGGGATATTGGGAGAAATTGTAGAAAAATCAAATCCTTGGTATCCATAGGGGTACAGTCAGGAAATGTCCTGGCAGCCAGCGAGGCTGGTGACAGAGCTCCCATCCGTCAGTTCTGTAGTCGGTTCTGCCGCCAGCTGCAGTATCCTGGCTGTGGTTGGAACCGGCCGGTTCCGCAGGATGGTTTTGGGCATTGCTCCCAAAAGCTTAGCCTCAAGCCTGTTTCTCTGGGCCTCCCAGTGATTCTCTAAAATGTCTCATATCCTTCAACAAATTCCTCTTCTATTTAAATGAGCCAGAGCAGATTCTGGTGTTTGCAACTAACACCCTGGACCATATTTTCCTTCCCCCACTTCTGGTATTCAGGCAAATCATTGTTTTAAGCCATTTACAACTTCATATTTCCCTCTCTGGAAACTCTCGTCTGGCAATATTTTCTGTGGAATCTCCATTACCCTCCTTTGCCTCCAAGCCATAAGTCGTCAACGAGACAGACTCCTCGTTCCAGAATCCCACCGGCATTCCTGTTCCAACTCAATCTGCTTTCCGAGCCTAAGGCAAGCTTGTTTATTGTACGAAATATACTTTCCTGTCAGTCAACATGGCCACATCTTTGGCTAAGTCAAATGCCGAGTTCTTCCCTAATCATTCAAGGTGTAAGTACATCTCTGGACATACCAGTGCCTCGAACCCAATATCTATCTCCTTAGCCATCCCACTCCTCAACAACTGCTTTCACTGCTTTTGGGGCACACTTTGCATAGCTCTTCCAAAGTGTTAAGGAATTTGCCAGAGTATCTGAAACCAGGAGCTGAGTAGTCTGTGCATAAAAGCAGGCAAGGACTCGAGGAATTGTGTCATTCCCCAGCTTGGTGAATGACAACATAACTCAGGCAAATTGTAGGGGCATCCATAGTGTAGGGGCACGTACACACACACACACACACACACACACCCACACCCCAGAAGATCCATAGTGCAGGGGCACGTACACACACACACACGCACACACACACACACACACCCCAGAAGAAGGTCTCATGCCTTAGTAGGTTTCCAGTTTAAGGGCACAGGATCAACCTAGGCCAGTAAAAAGTTGCTTAAAAGCTATGGAAAAAACATGCTTAAGTAGTCATCTTATGGAAGGAGAAAAAGCACAGTGCTTGATGCAGTAATTAAAAAAAATTTTAGATCCGGTGTGTGAATTCCCAGAGAATCCTACTTAGCCCCTTCTCTATGTCAAAGCAAACTTAGTTTCGCATCACTGGTGCTTCTCATTTATATTAATGCTAAGGATTCATTTCTTATTCTAAATTGTTCATTCTTACCAGCCTGGAACTTAAAAGGGAAAAAAAAAAAAGTCACATTCTCTTCTTCCAGAATTTTCATTAAGCCAAGGTGTCATGAAGCTGAAACTCTGCAGACACCGTTTTGGCTTTTCTCCTGCAGAAAACTCAGGGGAGAGCCCAAACCAGGCAACAGCGAATCAGGACAGTCTCTGCCAACAGATTCAGTGACAGACGTGGGTGGCACCTAAGGACTGACGAAGATTTCTGCCTGGATGTCAAGTTGAACCCGTTAAGTTTGTCTGGACTGTGCCATGACTCTCTGTCGCCTGGAAGCAGCATTCTTGAACAAACCAAAAGTTACAGTTGAAACTCAAAGAGGATTTGTCCCCTTGCTGTATACACAGGACCTGGTTAATAATACTTTGGTCCCTGGAAGCACGCATATTATCCCTGAGAGGAAAACTAAACATGCAGGTGAGCGACATCGAATTGCTCACATCTCACCTGCACCTAGTGATTCACGCACCATAGAATCATAATGTAAGCAGGAAAAGTCACTAACTAATGAACAAAATTGCCAAGCTACATATCATGGGAAAGTAATGACAGAATGTCAAGAAAAGAAACAAACTTTAAGCAACTATTTTGGGCAAAAAGGTAGATATTAACAGCTATGCCCTGCACAGTAACAGTCAAACCAAAGAAATGTCAAAACAGTGAAAACCCAACAATTAACCCAAGGTCAAGACCCACAGTAGGTATTTATTGGTTCACTCTCTAGCTCTGTGTCCAATTAAGCCCAAACATCTCCTTAGACCTAATCCCCAGATCACATGGATGTCTAATACCTTACAATGCAATTTTCTCGATCACTAAGGAAACACTCCTTGCTTATTCCATTAGTCTTCATAATCACTATATTAAATCACTCTTCCTTGTGTTTTCCCCTAGTGAATATTTCTGTTTCATTAAAGCATTTCTGTTTTCCTTGAGTCTCAGACCTTAGATGTCAGTGGCCATTTGGTAATTTTTCTTTCTTTATTTATTTTTTTCAAAAAAAAAACCACATTGCAGCTTCCTACGAATGACCTGGCTACTGTTTTAAGACTTCAGCTGTCACAGGAGCTTCTGACCAAGCTCGCTAATTAAGCCACAGTACGATCATTGCTCCTCTTGTTTACAAGATAATCATCTAATTCCCTTTTGTTAAACTATTTGACCCTTGGTCTTATGATTTATTTCCTTGGGAACTAGATTACAGCTTCCCAGACTAAAGCTACAGTGGAATTATTGTGACTTGTTACAAGTTTAATTAATGACAAACAATGCCAGCCCAGTTTTTGGCTCTATACCATCTCCTTTCATATAGCTGTATCCTCATTCTGCTCTCAATAACAGTCTTGATTAGTATTTTTCCATGTGGTTTTAAAATCAGTCCTCCCGTTGAACTAAAACATTCCTGCTGGAATATGGCCGCTCAATTTTAAAACTAATTTTCAGTCTGGGTTTGCCGTTACGTGTGTGGTGGATGAGCTTAAGGAAGATATGAAAATGGTAAAATTACTTTCGTGATGACATAACTGACAGAATAGTTTATAAAACTCTTTCACATGCTTTATTTCATTTGGTCCTTAAGAGGACTTGAGCATCTGGGCAGAGTATAATAGGTAGCACTATGTCCATTGTATTGATCACTGGTTTCCAAACGATGGCAGTGTATGCGAAGGCCATGACAATGTTTAAACCAACACAGGCCCTTGGATTCATTTTTGTTTTTTTATAACAATCTAAATAAGACAAGCATTTGAACGAAGGGGATGCTGGCTTTTAAATAAGGAAGATGGGAAAGCCTGTTATAGAGGAAGGAATCGAAGCTCAGGACAGAAGTGAGTTTTCTAAAGTCAAACAGTGAATAACTGAAAAGACCCAGAAAACAAACCAGGTTTACTGCCTCCAGGGACTGGCATTGGTTCGCAATGCATTATATTCTCTTGGAGGAAGAACCCCAAAGACTAGCGAATGCACTTGTGAGCCCATTGTCAAAATATATTTTTAAATGATCTTGTTGATTGTCAAGCATTAGGTTCCGGACAAGCTAGATCTCTTACTGATGCATTACATCATGACTTTACCAGTGAGTTCCCCCTGTACCAGTCACTGGACTACACAGAGAGTCCAAAGGTACACAGAGGACCAGGAAGACTGCTTCTGCCTGGTCAAGAAGCGCACCACTGTGACAGCCAGGAAAGCATTAAGGACCCGAAGAAAGTAATTGAAAATGTAGAAGAAATACCAGGTCCTAGGTAGGGGTGGCGAACCTTTTGGCGATTGAGCGCCAAAGTTTATGAAATAAGAGTATACTCGCTCGACTCGCGTGCCAACCCATCGAGTGAGATAGAGGTATTGATTATTTTTATGTCTATAAGAGCATAAACAATAATTTTTTAAATGGTATTCACAGCTCCACATGCCGAAATAATTGCTCCGCGTGCCACTTTGGGCACGCGTGCCCTAGGTTCACCACCCCTGTCCTAGGGAAAGAAAGATGAACAAGGAGGTCAATGCTAAACGAGGGAAGAAAAGGGGGAAATGAATCACAGGAAACAGGGCTCATCAACCTGCAATTCTTCACTACTTTTCAACTTTAAAGGGGACAAGTGCATAAGCTATTCCACCTCTAGGACCCATGATCTGCATGGGCAAAGTTCACGTGCTGCTGCCAGTTCGCTCTAGTCTGCAAAGTCTACGGTGAAAATAGCACCAGATAAAATACTTTGCAGGCTCTTGGAAAATCATAAATTCTTCTACAAATAGAGCAACAGGAAAGGGTAATGTTTGGCTACAGGTTAAATATGTAAAGGAGTAAAAGGAGTAAACCACTTGTATAACCTTGTCCAAAAACTGTTTTATATTTTAAAGACCTTATTATTGAAAACAACAAAACAAAACAAACAAAAAAACCTGAGTATGCTCAAGATAAACCCAATTGCAAAGTTGAAGAATTTGGTTAAAGGGAAGCCTTAGAATTCTATGCAGAGGGGTTTCTGTTTTGGGCTGAGCCCTCAATCCCAGGGAAAATGAAGTTTGATCACTCAAAATAGAATATGGCACTCAATAGGTTCTCGGTGAACATTATAAGTTCTGGGGAGAGGTTAATGTGTAAGACAGGTGTGGTCCCAGCCTTCATAGAAGGTAATTCTAACGGTGGGGAGTGGAGGAAGGGGATAGGGAGAGACCAATAAACAAAAACATAAATGTGTGGAAAAGAGCATTATAGTATGTATCAGTATGAAGTCTACAAAACATGTCATAGATAGTGACAAGGGGAGATGGAGAAAGGGAGTCCTTTAGCTCGGGTGACTGGGGAAGGTCTTTCAGGGGAAGTAGCATGTGCGTGAACATCAGGATGATACAAGGGGGCCAGGACAGGAAAATCCTACAGAAGAGCCAGCGCACGTGAAACCCAACCATGAGGCTACGAGACAGGGATCAGATGCAGCACTGACCTGCTAGATAGGGAAGACAGAGAAAAGAAAGGTCTCCTCATCCTAGGGACAGATTTGACCCCCGCTTTGTGTGACATACTATTCTGTCAGCATCTTCTGGCTGCAGTTTCCAACCAAAGGATAAAGAACAGGAGCTTCCAAGTCATAATTATGTGAGTGAAATCTTGTCACAGTTGCCAAAGGAAATGCTTTCTTACATTGGAAAATACAAGGGCTGTCTGAAAAGTATCCAGCCATGTAACCTTTCTCATTATATTACTGACAAGGGCTGGATTTTTTTCCAGACAGCCCTCTTATATACAAGGTCTAACAGAAGTAAAGCCCCCTTTTTCATGAGCTAATAATGCTCTGGCATAGCATTACTTCTGCTGGACCCTGCAATCACATAAATGCCAATAACTCCACCCAAAAGAGAAGAGCAAAGGAAATGTGAAGTGGCATAAAATCCCTACCACAGCTTATTACACATACGAACATTTTCTTGCATATCACCCTCTGAGTGAGCACTGCTCAAATGTTACTTCCTCAGAGAAGCCGTCCACCCTGCTTCAGCCTGGGCCGGGAACTTGGTTACATGCTTACTAGCATCTTGTACCTTCCGTTAGAGCGGGTACCACTGTTGTCCCTGAGTAATTATTTGGATAATCATTTAATATCTGTGTCCTTTGCCAGGATGAATTGCCAGTGCCCAGGCAGGTAGTGTTTCTGCTTGCCTGTTCGCCTTGAAATCGCCCACACTTGCATGAAACAGATATGCGGATATATAAATGTCCTGTTGATCCTCATTACTTGGGGACTTTGTATTTGTGAATTTGCCAACTTGCGAAAATTTATTTGCAGCCCCCAAATCAATACTCCTGGCGCTTTGTGGCCATTTGTGTACATATACACAGACGTAAAAACATTTGTCACTGGACACACACATTTCCAACTCAGGTCACACAAAGGGGACACTTTGCTTTCCTCTTCCAGTCCTTATACTGTAAATAAGTATCTTTTTTGTGATCTAGTAGCACATGCTTTCCACCACTCCCTCTTCTTGTTCACATTTCCGTGCTTTTCGTTGGTGATTTTGATGTTTAAAATGGCCCTTGAGCGCACAGCTGAAGTGCTCTCTGTTGCTCCTAAGTGCAAGAAAGCTGGGATGTGCCTTTGAGAGAAAAACACAAGCGTTTGATAAGCTTCATTCAGGGTCCAGTTATGGGCTTTGAGCCATGCATTCAGTGTTAATGAATCAACAACATACTTATATTAAATGTCTTTTAATACAGCCAGAAAAGACAAAGTTATATATCAATCAGTTAGCAAAGTAGTTATGGCCAGAGGCTTGTGGGACTTAACCTGGTACATCCCCTAAGAACTATGGCTTAGTATTCACTAATTCAGAGTTTGTGGAGATTTTACAGAACATACTACTGTGAAAACAGAGCATCCACTGCACATCTATTGAACACATGTAGGTATACTTAACAACTTTGTGTGTGTGTGCATATGTATATGTTTAGTAGTTCTTAGCCATTTCAGAGTCATAAAATCTGTTTTAAAATTTAGAAAGACAGATCCTGGGGTGTGAGGGGAGGTATGTGCATATACAGAATCCTGTAACTGCAGAGAAGGGGCCAGGGGCAGGGGGAGGTGTTGCAATTCACATTATAGTCTAAGAGAGAATGGAATATTTTCACCCCAAAGAGCTGTTCAATGTAGTAACACTTCATACAAACACACACACACATTTCATGGCCTTCTATCATGTACCTCAGGTTGAAACCCTGACAGATACGGACATCAATACCAAGAGAGATTGAGGTTAGAATACACAAATAAATATATATCGTCTATGGCACATTCAATTTTATTTCAAATGCTTTACACTGATGAAAACTTAAATCATTTGCATTGCACCCCCTAATAAAAAAATACTAGACAATTCTAAATCGTATGCGTCCACAAAAGAAAGATAACCTATTAGGAAGCACTGACTTCAGACATTCCCTCAGATGAACTAAACACTGGCAAAAACAAACAAATAAACAGAAAAACAACTAAAGAAAGATAACCTATTAGGAAGCACTGACTTTAGACATTCCCTTAGATGAACTAAACACCGGCAAAAACAAACAAATAAACAGAAAAACAACGAAAGTTGAACAAAGAAAATGAGTATAAATATTGATGCTAACACGTGCGGTGTTCCTGGTGAGCAGTCATTTCAGTTTAAGCATCTTTGACATCGAGGCACTTGGAGGCAGTCGCTACTAAACCACTGACTCCCTGTCCTTTGAATAACAGACAATATTTCTTAGTAAAGCTTCTAATTAGATTTGTTTGTTGACAATAAAAATAGGTAGGAAAAAGAAATCACTATAAATGGTTCTGTGCAAATTCTGATAGTAACTAGAACAATTATGCTGTTAATAATTCAATGCTGGCCGAAAACTATACAACTTTGAGTGATTTATGGAGACCAGAGGTGGCATATGTTGAACCACAGGTAGATGTGAGGTCACCGAGAAACCACTTCACCGTTTTCCCAGAAGTGTAGAGTCAAAAAGGTCACTTGTGGTAAAAGATCTTTTGGATTAGTCTTTTAAATCAATGCATAAATTAAAGATAATTTACATATAAATAGGCTAATACTCTGGCTTTGGAATTAAATGAATTTTTAAAAGATTTAAGTAACTGCCAAAAAGGTCAGTTAGGCATTAACTACACATAATGTGATTTTCTCAAAACTACCTGTCTTGTTGGTTTATTAATATTTTATATTCATAGTCAGTGTTGTTCTAAACATGACGTGCATAATTAGAAGGCACCAAAGTCAAAGACAGGCTCCAAAAGTAAGAAAAAACAAACAAACAAACGGAGTTTACAAATCAGTATTTGGAAGGACAGCTCTGGAATGTGGACATGAAAATAGTCTAAGTTAACCTTTGTCCACATATTAATACACATTAGGTTGAACTATATCACCATGTAGTCTAAATAAGCATGACATTGTTCCAGTGCAATTTCTTCGACATTGAGCTTCACTGATGAATGACAGCTTTTCCCAAACACAAAAGCTGTGGGTGGTCTGCTGAGTTACCTGTGAGAGATCTGAGGACCAGCACCTGTAATCCCGGTTTGCCTCTTTGGAGTATAAACCTAGAGTTTTGTCCAACTGCGATGAAGGGATAGAACAGAACTTCTCTAGTTTCAAACCCCCACCCTCTTAGGAACATTAGTGTACCTTAAAAAATGCCGGGTCCCAAGATAGACAGGTGAAGCAAGAAGGCATTTGAGGGCAATGAAACTTCTGTGTGTTAAAGAAAAAAAAAAGACATAAAAACAACTGACATAAGCACAACAAAATGCCTAGCTAGTAATCAATCCCATACACTAATACTCTGAGCTACTGAATAAATAACTGAACATTTAACTCAGACTTCACACCTGATCATTATTACAACCTATGACTGAACAGAGCAGAAGCGAAATGAATACCTTGGAAGAAGTCCATCTGATCAGTACTTACTGAGCATCAACCAGGCACCCAGTACTCTGCTAGGATATGGACCAAATTTGGGAGGTACAAGGGAAATACAAAGCATAGTTCCAGCCCTTAAGAAGCTTATACCGTATTTTGCAGTGTATAATGTGCACTTTTGGGTGCCAAATTTGTGTGGGAACAATTATAATGCTCTTCATATGTGGGTAGTACTAACTCCATATCTATATAGATTTTAATTCTTTTATATATGCTTTTGAGTTAAAAGTATAACTCTAGAAATCAGTAATGATATCTGTATGCAAAACAATACCCTGAAATAGGATCTTCACCTTGGCTCAGGCCTGAACTCTTTCAGGGTCTCAGCATGCTTCAGCCTTTGGCGCCTGCGCCCCTGTCAGCGCTCAGCTTCCGAACTGCTCTGGGCTGTGCTTTAGCCCTTGTTCCCAGACTCCCAGCTCACTCCCTCTTCTTGGCCTTCTGTGAGGCAAATCATAAATTTGTTACCCGTACAAAAAATTTCTTGTACCTTGTTCTCTGTTCTTGTGTTTTGTAATTATTTGTAACATAAAAATTTGTGTGCTATAATATGTTAAAAAAAAATAAATGCTAAAATTTCTTTATAATACAAAAAAACAAGTACGAAATTATAAACAAATAAAAAGTCAAAACGGAAGTTTGGGTGAAAAACGTGGTTACACATTATACACAGCACAATACGGTAATCTTATAGGAGCAATAAACACTTATTACAAAACATGAATACAATAGCATATGTCCAAGGCACCCAATATGCAACTTAATGAGCTAAAAACAGACTTCAGGCCTGTCAAGTATCAACTGAGAACCCTGAATGATGTATGAGTAGGAATGGGAGCATTGCAATGCCCAGTTAAGTCTCTTTTTTCTGAATCCTTGTCTCCCTTTAAAAAAGCAAAGTAAATGCAAATAAAGTCAGATGATCAGAGATGGGAATTGTCCCTGCTAAGGGTGAACACAAAACGGAGCGGTAGCAGAATGTAAGCAATGCTGTGCGGTTTTGTCGTCTTCAATCACATACATGCCTCTGCTCAAAAGTCGGTGTTCCCCCGTCAACACTCACTAATGAGTCAGTTCCCAGGATCTTGCAGATGGCAGGCAGGTTTCAAACAAGGGCACAGTGGGCAGATGTACTGACCTCTCTCGGGGCTACGGGGAGATGTTCCACCCCACAGCAGAAGCAGCAGTTTCTGATTCAGGGGGCTTCCCTCCCGCCTGAGCCCTCCTCAGCCTACTCTGAAGGGATGTCCACCTTGGGTGGAGTTGGTTCTGTCACACCCAGCACTGCACTAAAGAGAGAACAGAGCACTCAGCCGTTTATGGCAGACGCAGGGATTCTTATACAGCCTGTATGTGTGTTGTGCTATAAATTACCCTATTTGTGGGCGAGAGAATAAATATCCATGTATATAGATGTACACACAGTATGTTAGTTAAAACCATGCTGCCGACAGCCACTCCAATCCAGAGAAATTTATGGTTCTAAATGCAGGAGCACATTCAGGACAACGACAGGACGGTTGTAAGTACTTCGACAACTGCCAGAATAGATGAGGTGTATGAGGCGCAGAAACATTTGCAGCGTGGCCTCGTGGGTTCACACGGATGACCAGCAGGTCTGTGGTGAAGGACAGACTGGGAGATCAAACATGATTAAAAACGCGAAGACGCAGTACCCAAAACGACACGCTTTATTTGACAATGAACTCTGGACTCAGAGGCACCGAGGCAATCTACGAGCGAAGTGCTTTTTGGTAATTCACTCGCCCACTGAGGCCCACTGCTAAGGAATCATAACACAGACTCCTCCTAAAGTGGACTAAGTTCTTTGGAGCCATTAGCAATTCCATTTCTAGACTATCCTTCAATAACACAATCTCCTTTATTTTATTTATTTATTTATTTATTCACTGAGAATTGATAGTTTGTGTTTTACGAGATGAGACCCAGAAGTTGTTAGGAGCCTGCAGAATACATTAGCTCCGAGGTCCTGCATCGTGGGCTTTAAAAGCCCGGGAAATGAATGGGTGTGCTGAAGCTGGTGAGCAGGTGTCCTCTTACCAAAACTGGAAGAGCAAAGGCCAAAGTCAGGTGTGGAAAAACAAACAAACATAAAAATGAACGATTCTAGTGTCTAAGACACAAAGAGGCCCAATGGAAGGAAGCCAGTCCTCATTTCCCCATTGTCTCACAATAATTTGATTCTACTGTGTGTTATTTCTTCTGGCTCCATACATACACGTATGTACACAGGACATTTAAAGGTGTCGTTTGTACAAACTTGCAAAGTCAAAGTAGAACACAAATGCCTTACTCATAACTCTCAGAACCAAATGCCAAGAAGAGGATTCACGATTTATGAAGTAATTTAGTAAGGACAGGCTTTGAGGAGAAACCGCTGAGGGAGAGGCAAGAAACAGGACAGGAGAAGGGAAGAAGCCCCGCAAGGGTAGAATTTGGGGTACAATCCACGAAGAGACTGTTTCCACCTGGGCAGGGCTTTCTCGCTTGCTCACCCATCAGTCATTGTAAGGGCCGCACTTCCACTCTCAGCAAAGATCCGAGGAAAACATGCAGAAACTGGGGTGGGGCTCACAAGATGGCCACTAGCCCCTGAGGGCATCTGGGTGGTTCTCAGGCACCTTCTACACAACAAAGCAACCAACAACCCACACCTTCCTGCCATGGAAACGCCAGCTGATTTTTAAAAATAAAAGTGAGGGCAGAAGCCAATGTTCTTTTCATGATATCATCAATGACCTTTACTAATGTTTAATGTAAGGTTTCATTATGAGTCTGTAAATGTGACTGATTTATAGTTTTCTACTTTGTGGTGTCTTTGTCAGGTTTTGGTACCTGGATGGCTTGCTTCATAAAAACACATCAGCAGTTTTCCTTCTTGGTTAGTGCTATAGACAATATTGTTTATTTTCATCACTCTTTGACCATGTTGTATATGTACACAGCATCATATTCAAAAAGTAGAAAAAGGCATAAATTTACAAGTATCCACCTTCTACCTGTTTTCCTGCTACCTGGTGTCCTTAACCAGAGGCAATTATTCTTATCAGTTGCTTTTGTATTCCTTTACAGATATCACACACGTGAGCTTGTGCACACACACACACACACACACACACACACACACACATATGCATACAAGCACATTTAACGCAAATGATGATATAAGAGACACAGTGCTCTGTGTCCTGCCTTTTTTCTACCCTTAATGTATTTGGAATACAGAGAATCTCTGCATCCTAGCTAATGCACAGTATTCCGTTTTGCAGATATAAAATTCATCTTCTCCATTCTCGTTTTAAGTAGTATTATCATTATCTGATCCTTTATAGTTCAAAACAATTTGCTTCTGAAAGCATAAAGAACTGGGAACTTTTCAGATTTTTGATCATTTTCTCAGATTTGTTTTTAATGTCACTCGAGGTTTTCTCTTTCTTCTTGGGTAAGTTTGAGTAACTTATTTACCTATTAAAAATGCATCTGTCAAGATTTTCAAAGCTACATGTCAAACACTTTGCAAAGGTTCTCCTTGGATTCTTTAATTTCTTCCTTAGCCATGGTTTCTTTCCCCCTTCTCACTTCCCATTTTGTGTTTTCATGCCCCCAGTCTTTCCTTTGATTAGGTTAGTAAGTGGATTACTTCATTTAACATTGTTCGTAAAGAAACAGCACTTAGATTTATTCATGATACTTACTAGATTTGTTTTTAAATAAGAAATCTCAATTTTTGACTCTGTCTTTGTTCTTTCTGCATTCCTTCCACTTCTTTTGCTGTTCTTTTCTTTTTTTTTTTATATCTTTTTATATTTATAGTCATTATTTTATCTTCAGTGCATATTTATTTTTTTATTTTACTTTTGACAGAAAGAGAGAGAGATAGAGACAGAGACAGCTAGAGAACCGAACTGTGGGAACTCCCCAGTTCAGCACGTGGGTCCTGCCTGGGCCGGAGCCGGGATTTGATCCTCGGTCCTCGTGGCCTCAAAGCGAGCGCTCAACCCGCTGAGCCGTCCCGGCTTTCCCTGCTGTTCTTTTAAGTCAGATGTTTACTTCCTTTATGCTATGCATTGAATGTGTCCCCCCAAATTTATATGTTGAGACTTAATCCCCAGTGTGATGGTATTTGGAGGTGGGAACTTAGGGAGGTGACTGCATCATGAGAATGGAGCCCCCTGAGTGGGATTAGTGTCCTTATCAAAGAGGCCCCAGAGAGCTCCCTCCCTCCTCCCTTGTGTGAGCAAACTGCAAGAAAATCACCTCTGTGAACACAGAAGCAAGTCCTCACCAGACGCCGAATCTGCTGGCACTTGGATCTGGGACTCCCCAGAAGCGTTCACCTGAGACCTTAGCACCCAGCACTCTCAGCAGCAGGGCCACGGGTGCGCTGACCCAGGAAAGTTGAGCTTGGTGAGGCACCCATGGCATCCTCTCTGGCGGGAAATCCAATATAAGGAGGCATGCCCAAGCTGATCATGCCAGAGGCACGCGGGGCTCAGTCTTGCTGGACCTCTCTGAGAAACCTTGTGCACTTACGAATACTGGGCTTCAGAATCGTTTGCACAAGCCATGGAAGAGGGGAGCGTTTATTCACCAGTTCCCATCCCCCACTGGTCGGGAGTCCCTCCACGGCTTATGACGCCCTTGAACTTCCAGGCTGCCCGTCCCAAAGCAGGGTGGCAGAGATCTAGGGCAGAACACTCAATGCAGCTTAGCAAGATGCTTCGGGTCACACCTGCCCTAAGTTGGTTCCATAGCAATGGCCCAAGTAAAAGGTGAGATGAGGACAGAAGGTGGGCCACACGACGTGGCCAATATATCAGTTTCCCTAGACCCTTGGAGAATACGGCTAATTCTATCTTGCTCTTATGTAAATGCCCCACCAGAAATTCTCTTGGGTCTATAGTCGTCTTTTCCACGGCTCCTCTTATTTATTTTGGACTATCTGCCTGGGATGCGTTTTCAGTTATGCAGGCCATGTGGCCTTACAGATCCATATTGGGTAAAAGAAATACGGTCATTAATTTACAATCTCATGGCAGCATCAGGCTTTCTGTATTTTTCTTAGGATCACTGGCATCGATGGTATTATTTCATTCTTTGTGGAATGTTTCATTAAAAATTGTGTGGAATGTTTCATTAAAAACTCAGATATTGTCTCTAATGAGAGCAAAGATGAACTCTAATAGGTTCTACATATTGGTGATGATCACAAAGTGTGCATATCACAAAGAGGTCCCTGGACACCATTTTAAACGGCAAATGGCAATTCCTCCCTCCCAACAAATTAAACCAAAATGATAGGTTTCCACACTGAAACAAATCTGTAAGACAGCACAGGTCTTCAGTTACAGCAGTCATTAAAAAGTATTGTTCATGACGGTTAGAAACAGATAATATCCAACCTGTTTGACAGAGCCCTGCAAGGACTCAGATGCACAGTTCATTATTGTCATTACGAAAGAATTTCTGCCAACAAGTTCCAGTCAGGTTACTATCATCCAATCATGTTGCCAATAGGAATAATTTCATGGTAATTGGTGTATTCCAGACGGGAGAAGACCACCAATGACAGCAAGAATCACTAATGATTTGTGCTGACTTTCATGGTAAAATGACAATAGACTGGTTTACCAGATGCTGGATCAAGCCATAGGCCATTAACAGGTTTGCACAACAAATCCAAGCTGGTGTGTTCGCAGCTTGCAGGCAGAATCATCTGCACCCCATATCAGACCCACTGCAATGCTGTCCGATACATCATCCAGTAAAGGCTCTGCAGGCTCATTATCAGCTCTGATTCCTAAATATTAAATGAGCATTTAAAGAAACTGAAAAATGTACGATCAAAAAAAACCCGCTGAAAACTATGTACGGTGCTCAAGTATTCCAAGTTTCCTTCCTTATCAATTTGGCCTCCACATTTGAAAACAAAAACAACTTCCTGTCCTGTCAGGAAGGCATTCAGGCTGAGTCTCTTCAGAACAGGGTGTCAGTTTATTCGTGAACTTAATGTGCTGCATTCAGAACAGAGACACCAGCATCAAATATACAGGTTAAAACAAAACCAAAAAAATTCCCTCCAGGAAATGTGATGTACACGCTATTATAACAGTAACCAGGACGACTCATATTTCTTAGCAATTTGCTACAAGAGTAAGTTCAGATGAGAGAAAGCTTTCACCTTTCCTGAATCCTCAGAACAAATGCAAAACTTTTTTTTTTTTAAGATTTATTTTTATTGTTTTTGACAGAGAGAGAGAGAGAGAGAGATACAGAGACAGAGACAGAGAGAAGGGGGAGGGCCCAGAACAGTCTCCATAGTTGAACATCATCAGTTTTTCCACGTAGTTTCATTCCACAGGTGGGCACGGGGCTGCACAGGGCAGGGACTGGGCCGGGGTCTCACCCCGGTGAGAACTGAACGGGGGGCACACCCCAGCTCAGCATATGGGTCCGCATGGGCCGGGGCCGGGACTCGATCCTCAGTCCCCGGAGCTGCAAAGTGAGCGCCTAACCCACTGAGCCATCCCAGCTTCCCCAACTTATTTTTCGTTCTTGCCTACATTATGTGAGAGGCCCCTGTGCCAATACTGAGCAATCCTATTAGAAGACAAAGAGGTGTTGGGCAAACAAAACTGAAAAAAATTAATAAACAAACAAACAAGGCAGTTCTGGTTTTCACTGCTGATTACATCACTGTTGCCAATCCTCATGATCCAATTATCCACCCAGAACGTGTAAGAGAACAAATCTTCCAATTAGCTCTTATCAGGTAAAATGCTGAGTTTCAATAATAAATCCTCGATGAGTGGATGGCTCTTAAAATGACACAGTGCCGGGTGAAGGTGACCGGGGCACCCTTGTACCCTGCACTCCACTACCACGTGTTGTGTGTGTGACACAACACCTGCACTGACCGCCTAGAATTGTTAATTGGCGTCTGAGTGGCCAGCCACCACCACACACAGGATGGCATTCTTCCATCGTGATTAGGAGTTCTGTGAGCACTTGGGGGCGGGGGTGAGGGGACAGTTTCTCACTGCAGACTCTTCCGCCCTATTCACGCCCATTCAGCTCTTTCTAGGGGAAGTTAAAAGCTGCAGTGATGATCCCTTAAGGATGACTTGGAGGAGCATAAAAGGTGCAGTGTACGCAGTGGGATGAGGAAGCCTTTTATGCCCGAAGTCACTGAATGGGTGGCCGAGGATGGCGTGAGTGGGCAAAAACAGGGGTGACGTTCCCTTCTAAGGTGGTGAGAGGAACGGGAATAGCATAGCTGTTCAATGCCCTTCAATCACCCCAGTGCAGCGTTGTCCCTGCCCCTTGTTTCACCTTGCTTCTCGGTGCCAACCAGCGCCTCTCTACCACTCTGCTCTCAAAGGGGCAGGGGAGGGGGAGCAGGGCGATTTTGGGTAGGAACCCAGTTTCTTGCTGAATGCCAACTAAGCCAGCTGGCACCGAACAGGCCAAGCCTTCTTCAGAGGGGGCTAGCAAAACCTAAATTAGCATGCTCCATTTTCAAAACTTGCTTTTATTTACAGACTAATTCATGACACACAGTGGCTCCCCCACCGAGGTTTGGCGCCTCGGGGGCCTGGCACCCAACCAAATACATGCAACTAATTGCCACCCTGGGATGACACACAACTAACAAGCTCCATTTTGAGGCAGTAGATTCGCTCAAGATGCAACCCCGGAAGGGACGGGATGCAGAAAAGGTTCTTTCATAAAACCCGGTCCCAGGCTACCGGTGACCGCAGAGCGTCTGAAATGCACTTTTGTTTCCCGGCACTGACGATTTATCTCCACAAATGGCTGAGGACATGGCTCCCTCAGAGGACGGTGGCCAACGGCACTGTGATCCCCCTCACGATACAGGAGCAGAGGCCTGTCTTTGCTCAAGGACACAGAGCAAGTTGTCCACTGTCCCGGCTCCTCGCCCCATTTGCAAATCTACTGACACTCAGTATTTCCCCTCACACGTTGGCTTAGATCAGGGGATTTCCAATCTTTGGCTTCCCTGGGCCACACTGGAAGAAGAATTGTCTTGGGCCACACATAAAATACATTAACACTCATAATAGCTGATGAACTAAAAAAAAAAAAGAAAGAAAAAAGAAAGAGGTCTCCAAAACATCTCAATGTTTTAAGAAAGTTTACAAGTTTGCGTTGGGCTGCATTCAAAAACATCCTGGGCCACATGTGGCTGAGGGATCACAGCTTGGACAAGCTTGATTGAGATGCTCACACCTTGTTTACACAAATAAGCAGGGGATCTGGAGCCAGAATGCCTAGGTTCAGATCCCGGGCCCACCATTTACTAGTAATTGGCACATGATTTAACCTATCTGTGCCTCAGTTTCCCAACTACAAATTGGGATAATATTCGCCCCCACCTCATAGGATTATGATTATGGATAAGTAAGTGCAACAATGTATGTAAAATAGTACCTGGAGTATCGTCACTCCTTTATTTTTTTAAATTTATTTTACTGTTTGAGAGAAGGTAAGAGAGAGACAGAGAGACAGAGAGACAGAGAGAGAAGGGAGAAGGGCCCAGAGCAGTCTCCATAGTTGTACCTCATTAGTTGTGACATGGTTTTATTCTACACAGGTGGATATGGAGCCACACAGGGCGGGAACTGAACTGGAAGCCTCCCTCATGGGAGGCGAGAACCTTCACTGCCACCCCGGAGGTTACAATTGTGCTGCAGTTTGGCATGTGGGCTGGCACGGGCCGGGGCCAGGATTCAATCCTCTGACCTCCCAGGACTTCAACGTGCTGAGCTATCCCAGCACCTCACCACTCCTCTATGAAGGACGCCCTTTCAGTGAGCTAGCTCAGCTTTATGAAGGGCCACTTCCCTTCCTGTCCTCTCCATTTCAGTCACAGTGCACGTCTCTGCATCTACTTCCCTGGGTTTCTGCCTCCAAGCCTCTATGCATTACTCCTTCCACTCTTCACCTGTCCTCCCCACACGGCCCAGCCCTGCACAACCCAATCCCTCCCTCCACGGCCGCCTCTGCCAGGGCCCTCCCTGCCACACTCGTTGCCATGAATCCCTTCACTGCTGGCCGACCACTGGCATTTCCATAAACAGTCGACAGTATTGATGTGCCGGTTATATGTGCTCTTCTAGACTGGCAGCTCCTTCTGAGCATCATCGTTGGATAAGTGGCACATGGTAGGCACAAGGAAGAGTTGTTGAACAAGTAGGCGGATGAGTGAAAAAACTGCTCTATATAAACGAGTAGCTTCATACTACGGTTACGCTGGGCACTGCTCCAGGAGAAGAACAGGAGAAGAACTTCTGGAGGACATTCAAAGTTTCTTTGGCCCAAATTAAGAGTTTAACTTGAGTTGTCATAGACTTAGGCTCCCAAAGGAAACCAAGTAGGGCCTGGTCATTAACCGCGTTGGTCTTCACTGGCTGCCATAGCAAAATGCCATGCACCGGGCGGCTTAAACAGGACTGTATTCTCACCAGTTCCAGGGGTTGAAAGTCCAATACCCAGGCGTCAGCGGATCGGGCTTCCCCTGAGGCCTCTGCCTGGGCTCACAAAAGACCGCCCTCTTGCTGTGCCCGTGGGCATCTCTCTGTGTGCACACATCCCAGTGTCTGTCCTCTTTTTGTGAGGACACCAGCCTTATTGGGTCAGGGCTCCATCCTTACACCCTCATCCAACCATAATGACCCCTTTAAGCACCCCATCTCCAAACGCAGTCTCACTGGGGGTAAGGACTCAACACAGGAGTTTTGGAGGGACACAATTCAGTCCATAACAAGGACATACATAAATACGTACATCAATAGTCTAGAAGTGACTTACGTCCCCACGAGAAAGGGGCAGGGAGAAAAGCCTGTGGAGTCCTCAGCTCCCTGAGGTGAGTCCTAGCCTTCAGGCCCCGATTGTGGCTGCCAAACACTCAGGCAGTGGGCGCAGATCTGGCACGAAACACACCACTGCTTTAATGAGATGAAACGCCGCCTCTTTCCAGAATTGCTGCGTTGCGGCTGAGGGCCTCAGCCTCTCCTCCCATATGCAGAGAGGGCCACGGGGACACTGGCTGCTCCTAAAGCCACAACCATTCAAGAACAAGTGGAAAAAAAAAAAAAAAAAAAAAAGAACAAGTGGAAAATCCGCCGCTGAACCCCTGCGGACTCTCCAGGACAAGGCTCACTTCCGTTGTCCTCACAGATCATGCATCGGACTCCCCTCTTTCTGAATACAGAACTGGAGCTTGAGGAAGTCCTGAAAAGCAGAACCAGGTTCTGAGGCTAGCATGCCTTCCTTAACCGTTTCCTACTCCTCTAATAGCTGCTGTGACCAGCATACACATCACTTTGTACTAGACACTGTGACTTTCTCATATTGTGTCATATCACTAATTCCCAACCAGGAGGGGCCCTCCCTTTAATCCATAAGCCAGTAGCTCCCATGCAATGTGTTCATAAACCTCTTTTGAGACACTTTACACTTTTTACCTGGTAGACTAATGATTCATAGACATATGTGTCTCTCTGGTCAAGTTTTTTAATGACTTAAGGTTAGGATTGTGTGGGTTCCGGTGTTTTACCTGAAGCAGTGTCTGGTGAGAAGTGGCACACAGCACAACCACAGTAAGACTTTCCTGTCGTTGACAGATGTAGGATCCTAATAGCAGCGCTAAAGCGTCAGACACACATCAATGAGTCATCTGGCTCCATCAGGGGTGAGGTCAATCCCTCAGAAAGATCAAATAGCTCCCTCCATCGTTAAACCGAAGCGTCTAGCCAGTTGACCCAGAAACATCCCACACCTCCAGCATGACTGACCAATTTGTTTGAAATAATAGAGAGGAAAATGAGAGGCTATTAGCTCTACTGCCATTCTCCAGTCCACCATCGCTCTAAATTATTAATCAGTTGAACTGTTGCCAAGAAATTTTTAGGCATCTCTCCGAAAGTACAAGGCAGTAACTTTCAAGGGAATAGCTAACCATTTTATTCAGCTAGAAGTCTTAGTAGTGATAGGAAAGCTGACTTTAGGGACTTTTTTTTTTTTTGGTGGCCTTTTGGGTACTGGGAGGGTGGGGTGAGGGGGTAAGAGAGGACAAGGTGAAACCTGAGTGTAGCTTCTCTCCTGTCACTCATTCATGACTGATTTGAAGATGTTCTCAAATATTTCCTGACCAGGTAAGTGTTCGTGACATTGTTCTTAATAGGATGACACTTCTGAATGATCAGTTCTGGCATGGACAAAGTGATCAATTGTCATCCTTTCTTCCCTAGGACCGATTTGATGAAAGGTGGCCATAACTCATGCTTTCATGGAAATTTCATTCTAGAGGAAGAAACAGTCAAAAAGGAAAAGTAGACCAACAAATAAAACAGCTGTGGTAAGTTTCACAAAAGAAAGAATAAAAGGCAGTGGACTAAGAAAAGAGGAAGATGTGTCTTCAGTAAAATGTGAGTAGCAAACATCATCCTCGGAAGAATCCTGAACCTGGGTACCTCATATGCAATAAAATCCTAAGTATGAATATGGCTTTGGAGAATTCAAAAAATATATACAGGGGGTGTCAAAAAAAAAAAGCATATACACTTTAAGAAAGAAAAAAATTGTATTAAAATGGTAATAATATATACCGTATTTTCCGGCATATAAGACGACCGGGCGTATAGGACGACCCCCTAATTTTACAGTTAAAACATAGGTTTAGGCCTATATTCACTGTATAAGACTACAGCCTCGGAAGTGGGGGGTAGTCTTATACAGCGAATATAGGCCTAAACCTATGTTTTAACTGTAAAATTAGGGGGTCGTCTTATACGCCCGGTCGTCTTATACACCGGAAAATACGGTACCAATCACAAAAGATGAATACAAGTCACGTTCGATGTCTGCAGTTATAAGAGGTGCTCAGAGTGGTCACCATCAGCCTCCAAACACTTCTGATTATGACAAACTACTGCTTGAACAACGTTGACCAAAGTGTCCACTTGTATCGTTGCGCATGCCATTTCAATTTATCTTGTGTCTCAAACTTATCACGAATGCATGCAATTGTTAGGTGTATTGGAGGTTCTGTTGCATACTCATATCTTCTTTGTCATTGTATTTACACAAAGTTCTTGAATTTCAATTACCACTTCAAAATGCTCTTGTACTCCTCCAATGAAACTGTTCTGCCATTTTATTTGACTGTCTTGCCTATTGCGTGGTGACACTAGCATTCATTTGATTAACGCTATCTATTGAACGAGGGTCATACTACACATTGCTACCATAATTCAATTCAACTTTGAAAAGTAATACATAGATACCATCTCTCAAAATGTGTATACATTTTTTTTTGGCACCCTCAGTATTTAGCTCTAGTTATTAGTTGACCTCAGAAACTCCAAATTTCCAGTGGCAGCTTCCTCTCTGTCTTTTATTTTAATCATGTGTTGTTTCACTCCTATTATTTTTGTGTCTTAGAGGTAATTTTCTGAGTAAGAAGCATAGTGTGCAATTTGCCTTGTCAGTCTCATTTGATGCTCAGTAACAGTCTCAACTTTTATGTAAGTGATGTACTTTTAAAGGTAGTACAATAATCAGCTAAAAATATAAATTTTATTCTTCTATCTTTTTGACATTTTTTTTTTTTTAGAGGAGAGAAGGTTAGCAATTATGTAAAGTTTAGCTTCAGCTGCATCTTTGGAAGATTGCATAGGCATATTTTGATAGACTTGTCAGTGGGAATGGATCCCAGGATGACTAGATATTCTTTAATTCTGAAGGACATACTCTGGGGTGCACATACATGACCTTTCTAGATGCTAGACCCATTTTCTTTGGGAGACTCAACTTCATACTCTATGAGATATACAACACTAAATGACTGCCAGATGTGAAATCTTTGAAAATATTATTGTACTTTTACATTTGAAATTACTTGGTCACATTTAATTTGGTTTAATTTTTCAATTGGCTAAAAAGTCTCAGCCACACATGCATTTTCAGAAATTCTTAAGTGAGAAAAGCGAACTCCTAAAAATCTCTCTGAATGTCGACTTTTTATAATTATTAAGCTTAGCAATTAAGAACAAAAGCATAATGTTCCATTTTGCTGACATTTCATTATAGATCTAATTGTTTGGTTCTGCAATGTCTCCTCCATACATTGAAACCAAAATAACTTTTCTTTCTCTTCTAGTTCTCAATATTTTTCAAGGCCCTTGAGATCCCCATGAGCCCTACTCATCCGGCCTGCATATCTAAAGGTTAAGGAAGCTATGGAGTGTATGTATGTGCATTCAGGGGTCTCATATGGTACTAGGTAGTGGGGTGGGTTCTTGCAAATTAAAGCTGATGAAATGGTAACTACATGTGATCCCATTTAGCCCAAGTTAATGCACCAAAACCTTACTACATTTTTACTTAAAGCCCACTCTGATTTTACTGATTTGTGTACTTGTGGGGGGCGTTCTCAACTTCTTGTATAAAGATCATTTTGCTTTCCTAGCAAATTTTCAAACCTTCATGCATAAAAGTCCTACAGAGCTCTTGTTAAAAATGGAGGTTCATGAGCCCCCATCTCCAGAGAGGCTCACTGAATAGATCAAAGGAGAGCCCGGAACTCAGGGCTTTGACCCTTCTGAAACCCTTTAGGTGAGAAACATTGGTGGGTAGGGGTCAGGTTGATGATAACAGCTGGCAGATGAGTTTTGCCTTGAAATCCTGGACAACCTGAGTCATTGTAGGCCCGTCTCTCCCAACCCTGGCTCCCATTAGAATCAATTAACTCACAAAATAGTTGTCCCCAAAGATTTTGATTTCCTTGGTCTGGGGGTGGAGCTTAAGCATTGGTATATTTTAAAGCTACCACAGGAGCAAACCAAGTAACACAGAGAGCCTAAGGGTGAGAGTTGTCAGAAAGCTGATGGTAAGGCCTGCACTTCCTAAATGAAAACACTGTCACAGAGATTTAGCAAAAATCAAACCCATTCGGATCCCTCATTCCCAGCCCCAACACGCCCAAATGGGCCTGAGAGTTACAGCACAAAACATCAATCTCTTCCCTTTGGTTCTCATCTGCTGGCAGAATGATTTGGCAGCTCTATTATAAAGGCAACTCCATTATAATTACAGTGTTTGGATTATAAACAAAACTAAAGAAGATGCAGAAGAAATAGTCCCTTAATCAAAACTATAAAACGAAACGTTTTCTGGCAGCAGTTAAAAGCAAATTCCGAACTGTTAAGAGCAAGCTCTGCAGCCCTTTGATTTCTGCCTCTTTCCCATAAGAACGACATGAGACATTTTTTCAATTAAGCAGTTTGACAACCTGAAGAAACCCACACTGCATGATTTAATGAGCATATACTATATGCATGATAATCGGCAGGCTGACAGTTGACTCATTTCAAACTGACAAGAGAGTACTACACATTACTAAGGTGTTTTTGGGGTCTCTTTTCATTAAATAAGCTTTACAGTTGAGGACCATTTCAATTGTATTAGCAAAGCTGTCACCCATCGTCCCAGGGTGACCTTACTCTCTGTCACTCTCCAAGTTCTCAAGTCTTGACAGCAAAATTACTTTTCAAAAACAAAGCATGAACACAAAATACAGATATGTGTAGGTTTCTGATGCTGTCAGGGATTGTGTGGAGTCTTCTGAGTTATGCGGATTTTACACAAATTCTAACCCAGTGTATGCCGATTCTTCACAATCACCCAACTGGAATCATTCTTGGAAAGAATGTCAAAACTGTTAACATTATGCAACATTTTAGAAGCAGTGTAATATACTAGAGAAAACATGGGCTTTGGTGACAGACAGTGGTTCAAATGATGTCTAAAACCATCAGATGGCCTTGGCCAAGTGATGTCACTTCTCTCAAGCTGAGTTTTCTCATTTATAAAATGTGGACAATAACCTCTACTTAGTATGAAAAAGATGGGAAAATGCTTCGCACTGTTGCTGACAACATAGGATACTTAAATAAGTTCACCCACAGAAGTTCAGAGTATGGAGTTTTGACAAAGTTAACGATGGATTGATTCTCCTGAGGTTTCTACCATGAACTTTTGTTGGGGTTATATGCGTATAAGGAGGAAGATGATTCACTAACAGTTATGCATTGATGCGGTCTCATTTAGGTGTGATTAGCCCATTTTTATAAAATCTGAAAAATAGGAAGGGATCTTAGAGATCCTATGAGAAATTTCTTTCACAAAACATCCTGTTTTTTTTTCTTCCTTGAAGTAGTACGGGAAAACTCAGAATTTTTTCACTCAAAATGTATATTTGTAACTCTATTAGCAGTAGCAATAAAAGAAATTGTTTTCAAATTTTATATGTATAATATGTTAATTGTACTTTAAACTCACTGTAAGTCACCACAGATGAGGTAAGAGATAGCTAAGCTAGCTAGTAAGGGAGCAATGACCAGGATCCGTGTCACCTGATTCCAGGTAAGGGACCCTCACATATATCATGAAAATTACATAATGGTTCTCACAAGCACAAAAGTGAAGCCAAACTTATTGCTTAGATTCTGTCACCGAGAGAAGCAAACATATCGGCCTTCTGTTTAAAAGGAGTAAATATGAAAACTTCAGTGTCCTTATTTCTGAAACAAGGATCATATCTATTATCAATGTTGTGAAAACCCAGAGAAAATATTTGCAAGAGCACTCAGTATAGTCTTTGATACACAGTATCAAGCTTGTATTCAAACTTGATACACAGTATCAAGTATTCAAACTTGAAAAGTTTGAAATATTGACTGTTTAAATCATAATGCAGTTCTATTACTCAGAAGTAAGAAAACTAAAATGGGTAACTCTTAAACATCATTTAGAAATCACGTATCCCTCTGAACTCCATGCATTGATGTGAAAGACTGCTCCAGACGAAGCCAAGGTCTTTCATGTCATAGGACACAGGGAAATCTGGGCAAGGTGTCAACAATCTCTCAATTCTTACTGTGAATGTATACTGCAAATACAGGAATCTTTCAAGAATGCATACCTATGAAGTTTTCAGGTTCATAATTCATACAATAGAGTACCCAGAACACTGCGCCAAAATCATGGGTCTGTCTATCTTTGTATTAATACAACAGCAAGCTTCCCCATGTTTCACAACCACTGACCGTATCCAACAATGTAGCCAGAGATGCCACTGAAATGTTCACTTGTCCTCAAGACAGTCTAGGAGAGGACGCTGCAGCTCCTCATTGTGCACCCTAATCAAAATGGATCAATGATGCTCCCTCCAAAGAAATGATGCAGTGCAGTAAGCTTTGCAAATAGACAGGCTTGAATGGAAAGGCTGGCTCTGTCACCCACCTGTTGTCTGATATGGGGCAGCACATGAACCTCTCTTTCGCTGAGCTTCTGATTATTCCACTGACAAGTGGAGGAAACACTTCTAACTTGTATAACTATTGTAAGCAGGGGTAACAGTCAAGATATTTAGCAGCTAGTAAGGGCAGGGCACCAAACAGAATGGAGTGAATAGTGGCTCTGGTGTGTACCAATTAAAAATGACCTCAGGGGATGCTGGGATAGCTCAACAGGTGGAGCGCTTGCCTTGCAACTGCAAGGTCCAGGGATCAGATCCCAGCCCTGGCCCGTGCAAACCCACATGCTGAACTCGGCACGTAACTGCCAGTATGGAGGCAAGGATTCTCACGTTCCCTGAGGAATGCTCCTCGCTGAGTTCTAACCCATCCAACCCCACCTCCACCATTGTGGAATAAAGCTATGTTAAAAAACTAGTGATGTACAACTACGGAGACTGCTTTGGGCCCTCCCCCTCTCTCAGTCTCTTGGTCTCTCTCTCTCTCTCTCTCTCTCTCTCTTTCTCTCACCTTCCCTCACCTTCTCTCAAACAATAAAATAAATCTTTAAAAATATGAACTCTGTTTGATGGGAGTAAATTGTGAGAGTGCCCAGCTTGATCCTGGCTCATAGGAAGGGCTCAAACATAGAAAGTGCATTAAATGAAGCAAACACACACTGTACAAGGAGTCCGGACACACTTGTGAACAGGTATAGCCTATAGGTATAGACATAGCTACACTCTCCAACTATGACTTCTCCCACTAGTGTTGAAATTTGACCCCACAAATTGTATTAAATGGTTGCTGATTTTATTAAATGGGTCACTTAAGATGATAAGCCACCTGTGTCTGTTGACTCCGTTGAGAGAGTTCTCAAAATTGTCTGGATTAAAAAATACGTAAAGTAATCTCAACTTGAAATTTTATCAGATCTATTCACTCATTTATAACACTTCGTCAACTTAATGTAATGACCCTGCTGTTATTATGAAATGCTCTTCTTTATCTTCGGTAATACTTTTTGTCTTAAAGTTTAATTTGATATTAATACAGCCATTCTAGACTTCTTATGCTATTTCCATGGTATTTCTTTTTCCATCAATTTAATTTAAATTTATCTGTCTCTTTATATTCAAAGGTTGTCTCTTAATAGAATATTCATACAGTTGTCCTTTTTATTCCATTCTGAAAAACTCTGCCTTTTCATTGAAGTATATAACCCATTAACATTTAATATAATTACTAAGGTGATTGCATATAGTGCTACAATTTTATCATTTGTTTCTATTTGCCTCCTGTTTCCTTTCTGCTATTCTTTCTTTCCTGCATTTTCTTTTGGATCATTAAATTTTTTTGGTATTTGATTTTATCTACTCTATTTTTAGTGGCTTGGGATGAAAACATACATTCTTGACCTTTTACAGTCTATTAGAGTTAATTTCATAGTGCCGCATAAAAATTGAAAACCTTATAACTGTATAAGTCCATTTATCATCCTCCCACTCTTTATGCTGTACTATAATTGCCATATGTACTATAGCTATACACAGTGCATTATAAACACTGTAAGGCAGTGTAACCATTTTGCATTAAAAGGTCCTATGTACTTTTTAAGATACTAAGATGAAAAAATACTTTTTAAAAATTTATAATCTCTGATATTGTTCATTCCTTCTTGGAGATGTAAGCTTCCACCTGATATTATCTCACTTTGGCCTGAACAACTTCCTTTAGCTTTTCTGTGAGTGTGGATTGACTGGAAATGCATTCTCTTAGTTTTATCTGAAAATGTCTTTAATTGGCCTTTATTCAAAAAAGGTATTTTCACTATACATAGATTTCTGAGTGTTTTGTTTCTCTGTACTTTAAAAATTGTTTCACTGTGTCTCTGGACTCTGTAGTTTCTGCTGAGAAGTCAATGCTCATTTAAAGCACTGGTCCCAGAAGGTGATGTGCCATTTTTCTCTGGCCTAACAAGATGTCTTCTTTGTTGTTGGTGCCAAGGCATTTGAACAGAGTTTGCCTAAGCATGGTTTTCTTCAAATTTATTCCCTTTGGGGTTAGTTGAGTATCTTGATCTGTAAATGTATGTATTTCACCAAATTTGAAAAATTTTAGCCATTAAATCTTCACATATTTTTTCCGTCCATTCTTTCTCCTCTCCTTCTGAGGCTCCAATGACATATATGTTAATACATTTTTATTTTTACCACACGGGTTCCTGTAGCCCTGTTCACTTTTTTTCTGTTTCGTATCTTAAATCTTTTTTCTGTCTTTTCTTCAGAAAGAAAATTTCTCTTGATATATCTGCAAGTTCACTGACACCTTCTTGTGACCTCTAGCTGATGTAAGTCTGCTCGGTGAATTTGTATTTTAAATGTATTTTTCAGTTCTAGAATTTCCATTGGGTTCTTTGTGTTTCTATGTACTATGTCATTATTTATTGTGAGTGTATATTTCTGTCTTTCATTGAGTAGAGCTATAAGAGCTTCTTTGCAATCTTTGCTAATTTCCACATCTGGGTGATTTTCAAATTAATTTAAGGTGACTGCCTTTTCACTTCAGAAGGGGTTACAGTTTCTTGGATCTTCATATGTTATATAATTTTGTATAAATATGAATATTGTGGTGTGAAGGCTGTTGGAGTTCTTTGAAGAGCACTGATTTATTTGTTTTGGCAAGTAATTAACTTGGTTACACTCCAATTGAAAACTATGTCTTGGGGGCAGCTCAAATCTCAGTTCAGTTTTGTTATCTCTAACTGTGCAAGCTTCTGTCTACTCCACGAATATGCAGATCCAGGGTCAGTCAGAAATGTGGGCAGTGTTTATACACAGAATTGGGAGCTTATTCTGTCTGCCTCCTGCTTTTCCAGGATTCTAGCTTCATTGTCCAGTGACTGGGGTGGCCCTGAACTCTATTCTTTGTGTCTTCAAACCAAAAAAGACTATGCAATTTCTACTGGAGTTAGCTACCCCAAGTCATAGGAACTTTAGCCTGCCTATAATCTGAAACTTGTAAAATGGGGAGCATGTACATTGGTTCCTGCTTCCAAGGTTTGAATTTCAGTTCTGCTCTAGAATCTGTTGGTTTATTCTTACTCTCTAGTACCTTCAGGCAATCCCACACTCATCCCCCGCACACCTCACACTTTATAGCTGTTATCGGTGAGAATGTCAAATCCAGTTCCTTAGTGGAAACAAGTAAAAACATTTAGGAAACATTCCTTTGCATTTCCTAGTTCCTCTCCTCAAAATACTTAACCTCTATCCATAACCTCATCCAGTGATATTCGGTTTGGGTTTAAGTAGAAATATAAGTCAGAGGTCATCTTGCCAACTGCATGAGAAGATTTGGAGTGAAAGCACAGTATGAAGTTAAATCATAAAATGATAAATCACCTGTCAGATCTGGCTCTTTGACTGGCAGCCATGAGGCTTATATAGGATCACGACTGCCAAGGAGTCTCTGTGGTACTTTGCCATGTTATCTATTTTACCTTATGTTGGGGGTCTTAGATATTGCTATATCCTGCCTCATGGAAAACTGCAATAGGTAATATCTGCAGAGAAACAGAATATTGAAAATAACATCCTTAAATACCAACACAGAGTTGCTCAGTGCCCATGTCCTTCTAATAACAATAATCCTTACAGTTACTGTTTCTTGAGAGGGTCTAAAGGGCAGGCACCTCGCTAATCATTTTACACAAATTGTCATTTAATCCTTCATAACCATTCTTGAAGCAGTTCCTATAATTAGCCTCATTTTATGAGGGAAGAAACCAGAGTTCAGAGAGGTTAAGTGAGTTAATTGAGATCACACAGCACATAAGCAGAAACCCAAATCAGTCCTCTTAAAGAGGATAAACTGCAAAGAGTGTATATTTGGAGTCGTAAAGTCATGCCCTTTTCTTTAGGAGAGAAAAGAAAAGTCTTTTTAAGCAAGGAGGAATAAGTAAGGATTCTAAAACTTGAAGTGATATTCTACAATTCCTCCTTCCACTAATTACTGATGTTAAAATGCCCCTCTTTCAGATATACATTTTATATTGACAGTGTGCCTGTTTAATAAAAAGTCTTGCTTCAGGGCTTAAAATCACTAACCAGAACAGTAACACAAGGATCACATAAGTCCGTGCAAAGACTCATGGTGAAGAGGCATATAACACCAGCGCTCCATTTCACCTTATTTCATTCACTGTCCTTAAACTTTCTGTTTTCCGGATAAACTCTCTAAATAGGCAGGTGGTTCTGTTGAGAGAAATCGTGCACAAGAAGTGAAGATGCTGCCTGCCTCATTCCTTCACAGTCAGCATTCAGCGAATCTTCTAGAAGACGCAGAAATATCTCATAGTCTTCACAAATTTTAGGGGCAATCCTGCCACATTTTGTAAACTTTGTATAAATCCATGGTTTTCAGGTGACTACGGGGAAGGCCGGGTCAACGGTTAGTAGGTAGAGAACGTACAGTGGAAACAGGACACTGGATTTTGACTGGAAGCAGGAAAAGGAATACAGTATCTTTATGTTCTGGCAAATGGCACTATTCAATGTTTACATTTATTACGCGTGCTAAATTGTTTGCTGCGACCTCAGAATGAGAAATATTGTTAAGAGATTAAACATGAGAGGGGATGGTATAGAAAAGGAGTATTTATACACGAGTTCTAGGGAAGGGGTAAATGAACATAACCCACTGGCAACATGTTGGGGAAATTTTACCTCATGAGCTCATTTTTCTTCTGTATTGCTATTTTTAAAAAACCATACTCAAGTTATCCAGTGAAACCACTCAAAAATATATAAAGACAAATGATTAGTTTGCCCTACCTTCAAGCCTTTTTATAAGATGTGTCCTTCATCGGTCCTAACATAGGCCACTAGGACTTACACTCCAACTAATAAAATTCCATGTCATTTTATAAGAACTGTTTTAGTATCAGAACCGTCCTTCGGTGGCTACTCATTTCATTTCAATTGCACGAACATTCTCAAAGCCACGTAAAGCCTAGCAGCCTGACTTTGTAACTGTTGAACCTTACTGTTTGTACATAAAATTATGAAGATGTGGAACTGTCTGGTGGGGGAACTGATATAAGAGCACGTCAATCAGGTAACGGGTAAGCTACATTTCGTGGGAAGAAAAGGTAATGCTTTCTTCAAAAAGTGAAGTCATCCCTCCTTTATTCCACTGACATAATATTTATACCTCAGTGTAAAATGGCAGCTACTAAGAGAAGTTGAGAGGGATAAATTCTCGGAGGGAATCGGGCCCTGAAATTTTACCATTCTACAAGTTCTAGTTTATATGTGTACAGGAATGCTGCTACTGTAATTAGGGTGCCCATTGTAGGCCAATGATAACAAATTCTATTTAAAAAGCTTTAAGATGAAATAAACTCTACCTCTCCGATGACCTTTGCCCCCTCAGAGGGTTCAACAGCAGGATGCACAGAGCTGTCACAGCGGGTCACGGCAGGCCACTGGTCCCAGGACACCTACACGAAAAAGGCATTCAGATGATTTCGGCAGCGATCTTAATGGCTTCCAGGTACGACTCCATCAGGGACATTCGCCACCAACACTAAGTGAGATGACTGTATCGACACTGTTACAAGGATACAATAAGGCTGCACGTGTGATTTCTGTAGGTTGTATCACTGACTCTGCACAAGAGAGATGGGGGCTCAAGAGTGGCTTAAGTGACTCACACAAGATCCCACAGAGGAAGTGACAGAACACTGCCCTGTCCCTGCATCTTCTGAGCCCTGAGTCTCACATTCTTCCGGTGGCATGACCGGAATCCCTGCAGGAGCTGATCAGCCCTGGCACTGGGCTTTCTGTTTTGCCAGAAGATGAGGCCAATCCAGGAGTCTGGCAGGAAGAGTACTTCTGTGCTTTTGTGGGTGGCCTGTGCCCAATCTGTCTGCAGAGTATCGTGTGGGTCTTTAGCTCCTCTGCTTTGAAACCCTGGTGTCTACGGGGCTCAGAGAGCATCTGACAATGGAAGGAACCCGGGTTACTGGTCCAACTGGCCTGAGTTTGAATCCCAGTAACACATTTACTATCTCTGTGTCTTACAGAGCTGATCAACTCCACCGGGCCTCCCCTTCCACTTCTGTCCAGTGGGCATAATGACATCTGAGGGGTAGCTATCAGGAGGAGATTCCTTTTTAATGAGGATAAGCACCAAGCACAGTTTCTGTAACATGTTAGGTTCTCAAAGTTATGGCCCTGGGTCCCCCAGTGTATCCCCAGGGATAACTCCGAAGCAGGGATGTGGTAAGAAGGCCAGAGCCACCTCCCTGCCCAAAAACCCTCAATGACAACTCATGTTCCAGCTCCTCCACGCCTCTCTGCTCTGACCTCTTCCTCTACTTTCCCTTCTTAGAAATAAAAGTATCATAATCATAAACACCTACGCATTTCCTAGGATTTTGTTGAAAGAGAATTCTTTAAGATTCCTTTTTTTTTATTTTTTTTATTGTTTGAGAGAAGGTGTGTGTGTTGTGTGTGAGAGAGAGAAGTGGGGAAGGTCCAGAGTAGTCTCCATA
This sequence comes from Craseonycteris thonglongyai, assembly GCA_004027555.1. Classification (NCBI taxonomy): domain Eukaryota; kingdom Metazoa; phylum Chordata; class Mammalia; order Chiroptera; family Craseonycteridae; genus Craseonycteris; species Craseonycteris thonglongyai. The sequence continues at coordinate 37,101 of PVKE010002466.1, read as the reverse complement.
GCTGTATATCATTAGTGTGACATGGTTTGAGTCCACAGGTGGATGTGGGGCCGTGTCGGGTGGGAACTGAACTGGGGGCCTCTGCATGGGAGGCTAGAACCTTCAGTGAGAGACCAACTGTGCCACAGCTCAGCATATGGGTTTGCATGGGCCGGGGCTGGGATTCGATTCCTGGACCTCACGGTTGCAAGGCAAGTGCTCAACCCTTTGGAGCTATCCCAGCACCCAGAGAATTATTGTCTTTATCTAATAGCTTTGATCCACAGCATGCTGTACAATCTTCTCAGTGCAGTAACTGAACATGGATAATCATCCATTTGACAAACATGCACTGAGTTCCGATGAAGGCGTCAGGCAGGCAGGGTTCTCTACAGCAGTAAACCTAATAGCCCCGATTCTGCCTTCACGATGCTTGCTCGTGTTGGGAAGACAGACAATACACCTAATAAAAATGTAGTGCCACATGCTGTGGAGAAATACAGGGTGGGGAGGACAGGAGTTCCTGAGTGCACCCGAATCATCACCAGTGGTTGGCTTTTTAAGGCTGGAGCTGGGAACAACGCTTCAGTCGTCAGTGAGGCTGCTGGGGCCCTGCCCAGGCTGGCTGGGCGTGCAGGGCTGGACTTCAGTTCAGCCAGCAGAGGGAAGCACCTGCCGCCTGGGAGGACACTGAGCCCCCAGCCAGGAGACCACAGGACACCATCAGGAGCCACCAGGCCCGCGGGCTGGAACCACAGGCAAAGTGAACGGAGAGGGCGCCCCGGTACCTTGTCAACCTCTCTAAAGGGCTCACTGCAATTGCTAGAATCACAGGAACAATTTGCTTGATTAGTTCTTCGGCAGATTCTGTTTCGTATTTCTCTCCTCGAAGCAAGTTCGCCACTAACCTTACCTGTTCTGGGGCTTGAGATTATGATCCCCTCCAAAATGAAATTTTTGCTTTCAAAGAAGTTAGCTTTATGATCATTAGTTTTTGCTGCTAATAACCAAAGAATCTTTTTTTATTTTCGGCAGAGGAGGGCATTCTCCAAAGAGGCTAGAAGTGTGAAGAATGTCCCTTCTTTCCCTGGAGGGAGACGCTTTGGAGGAGAAAAGCTTGCAGGGAAGCTCAGTGATCATCAAGTGAAAGCCCAAAGGATGCTTCCGCTGGGGTCCATATTGTGTGTTTAAAAATGCCTTATACGTACACATACTTAACAGACCTTTCTTTATGGAAGAAGCAGTTTGCTAACCCCATTTTAAAAAATCTGGTGCACCCCACATCTTTCCACAGCGCCACTAGGAAACAGAAGGTACCAATTCAATGCTGGGTCTGCCTCCTTGCTTCACCTCATCACAGACCTAGTCTCTAAATATAATCCTTTGGTGTGTGTCATCCTACAGATGGGGTTTGAACTGGTTTCTATCTGTAAAACGAGCAAACAACAGTAGAGAGGGAATGTGATGAGTGAGTTACCAACGTAAATGTGCTATTTTATGCCTTGGAATTTGGGTGATGATAAACATGATTCCACACATGGAAATGAGACTTTTCAGAGCTACTACACTGAATCATTTAATTTGTCTGAGTAAGTACTTGTAATAAGATGGCTGCTCTGCTCTGTAATAAACATTGGATTTTCAAATGAACAAATGAAGTGCGTGCTTACTCCTTATAAACGGAACCGCGGCCAAGGGCAGTCAGCAAGAGCTGAGCATCAGGGAAGACACGTGAGGAAAGCAGCCCACTGTCATCCCCTGAAATGAAAACAAATCATCACATGGCCGCTGGTGCCTCGTTTCTCTGCTCTTGACTAGAAAGCCGGCTGAAGCCTTGCAATGAAATGACGGGGGGCCGCTGCTCTTGTGGGTTGTCAAAAGCTGACGCATCACACTATTCAGGACACATGAGGACACTGTCTTTTCATTCCTCCAGATCATAAATTGAGGATGCTTTAGCAAATAGCGTAAGGAGACAATTTTGCATAGTGATTAAGAATGTGCATTTAAATCCTGGGCTCTACCAATCAAATAAGTGTATGACTCTATCTAAATCATCAATCTCGCTCATGCTCATTTTCTTCATTGGTAAAATGAGGATAATAACTTTGCCTTCCTCATGAAGTTATAAGAGGGACAATTTGTATAAAGGGCCTGGAACATGGTTAGAATTCAAGAGTAGTTACCATCACTTTTTTTTAATCCTCATCATTGTCATCATCATTATTATTATGTTTAACAGTAGCCTCATTTTCATCCATTATACTCAATTTCATCCATTATCTTCATTTTCACGGTAAAGGAAACCAGCAACACAATGAAAAGGCAACCTCCTGAATGGAAGAAAATAATTGCAATTCATATATGTAATAGGGGGCTAATATCCAAAAAATATAAAGAACTCATGCAACTTAATAGCAAAAAAAGAAAAACTACAACAAATAATCTGATTAAAATGGGCAGAGGACCTAAATAGACATTTCTCTAAAGAAGACATACACATGGGCAACAGACATATGAAAAGCTGTTCAACAGTCACTAATCGTCAAGGAAATGCAAATCAAAACCTCACACCCGTCAGCATAGCTACGGCCAAAAATCTGCAAAGTGTGGACGTGAACGTGGGGAGAAGGAACCCTCATGCACTGTCAGTAGGACTGCAAATTGGTGCAGCCACTATGGAAAACAGTATGGAGGTTCCTCAAAAAATTAAAACTAGAACTACCATTTGATCCAACAATTCCACTTCTGGGTATTTAACCAAGGAAAATAAAACCACTAATTTGAAAAGATATTTGTACCACTATGTTTATCACAGCATTATTTACAATAGTGAAGATATGGACTCAACCTAGATGTCCACCAATAGTTGAATGAATAAAGAACATAACACACACACACACACACACACACACACACACACCGGAATATTATTCGGCCATAAAAAGGAATGAAATCTTGCCATTTCCAACATGGATGGACTTTGAGGGCATTATGCCAAGTGAAATAAGTCAGACAGAGATAGACAAATACTGTCTTAAAAAAAAGCAAGCTCATAGACACAGAGGACAGATTGCTGAGTGCAAGAAGTGAGAGAATGGGAGAAAATGGGTGAACTTTTTTTTTGTTTAAATAAATTGAATTTAAAAAACTTTAAAGCACAACTCACCACATTGTTTGGCAATTAATTACTTTCATTCACTTAACAAAGTATTTATTGAATATCAAGTAAGTGCCAGGCACTATGCTAAGAACTGGGATACTAAGGTGATCAAAATCAAACATGATCTATGCCTTCTGGAAGTTATTAAAGAAAATGGATGTGAGTCAAAGACTTCCCCAGGGAGTGTATCTTTTCCATCTGTGGATAAAAGCTCTAAAGTGGAGGAGGAGAACATTTTAGGAGATACTAAAACAAAGGGACTTAAACCGGAGACATGCAGGGAGGTAAGGAAGTAAACAAAAGGTAGAAGGATGGTTTTCCAAGGAGAGAGAACATAACATTCAAAGGCATGGAGTCTATAGTGTGCCTTCATTGTTACTAAAAAGCAGTGCAAAACTGTCTGCTGACTAGTCGATTTAATTGAACTACTTACTATGATCCAGGCTCTGTGTGGAGCCGTAGGACACAATAGCAAACAAGACTGATTCTTGCCCTGACCCTTACCTCTCAATACCTTTTCCCCAGTTTCAAAAATGCACTAAAGTCAATACTGAGTTTGTAACCAATAAACTCCACCTTTAGTTTTTATCCCAAAGCAATTCCATCTGCATGGGAAAACTGTAATGCTTTCTACGGCAAGACTAAGAATGCTACTTACACCAAATAATTCCCTTTCTGCCTTGGAGACCTGCAAACGTACAACCATTTAATTCATTCCACGGGCCTATCAACTTATACTAGTGAAGATGGCCACATTGCTGTCTTATGATTAATTGTTCTATGGCTTGTATACTACCTTAAATTTAGTAAATGGAATCAAATTGTTTGGGAAGTTGGTAGATGAGGGGAAGCAAGGGAAATAAAAAGGAACAGAAGGGCAAGTTTCTTGAGGTGTGGGAACTGTCTAATGAGCCTTTTGCAGTTTTCATGGCAGCAAACGTGGGGCTGAATAAAGAACAGTCAATAACTTCTGACTGATAAATGGATAAATGAAAAATACAAAGCTTTCCTAGATCAACTTGGATTCAATTATGGGGGAGACAAAGAGAAACTTGCTTATGTCTCTCTAATCTCCATTTGAAAGCGAAAGTTCAAAAAAAGTAGCTGAAAATCTTAGCATGATTGTCACTGTGAGCTGCTCAGTAACCAAACAGAAGAACCATAGAGAGACCACAAGAAGAGAGAGCTAACAGAATTTTAAGTATTATTAGAGATTTTTTTCACAGAATGGGGTCCTTACAGTGGAACATTTTCTGACTCTAGTAAGAAACAAAGCTCTAGTGGAGCTAGTCAAAACAAGAGAAATGTCATAGTTTTAAGTGATGTCTAAGTAACGGAAAAAGTGTTAACCTTTATGACTAAAAGGAAATATATTTGCAATTCTATTTCCTATGTTCTATCAATTATTTTGGGAAAAATAATTTAGTCCTTTTGTTTCAAAACTCCACATTGAGAAAACAAAATTATAATATAATCAATAAATTTAGAAGTTCAGAAGACACCTACTTTATCAATATTAGAGAATTGTAGAGTTCTGTCTTGTTCATGGTCATATCCATCCAATTTTCTCTCTCTCTCTCTCTCTCTCTCTCACACACACACATGTTACATTTAATGGGGTCTTAAAACAGCTCAACCTTGTTATCAGCTCAACATATTAATGAGAATTTCTGAATTAACCTCCAATCATGAACTGTCTGTTGATATCATAGCAGTACTATCACAGCATAAATAGTATTCAGCTTGCTTCAAGTTTCATGATGCTTCAATTCTTGTGACAGGTAGCGAATTAAATCATTTCTGAATTTTCCTAAGATTAACTCATTTCTATATTCCTAAAAGATTCTTCAGTGCTAACAGGTACACCACTTCTCCAACTAGTGGCTACACTGAAAAGAACGTATATTACTTGATGGTACTTGAAGAAACAGTTAAAAGAAGAAACTCAGACAATAAGATTGTGAAAATATATAATGAGGAGAGTCTCAAAATGGCATGGTGAGGGAAGAAAGGAATCGCAGCTGAATAATGTGCATTTTTAAAAGGTAAGTTATTCCTTAAAGCAATTACCAAAATGTGAGAGTTCCTCTCACGGTTCTCCACCTTCGCCTCTGAAAGGGAACGTCTTATGATTCAAGACTAAGAGAGCCAATTACTTCAGCACCAAGCTATGTCCTAAATCTCTGGACTTGGCAGTTCAAAAAACCTCTTGGAAAGTGTTCTTATAAAATCTTCACTAACAACTCCGACTTTATACATGTAGACTCTAAAAGGGTGTACGAAAACTAACCAATTAGAGAGCAAAGTAGAGAAGAGAGGGCACTGAATAAAAAGAACTACCAGTTTCAGTCGTACCTCCACTCCTAACTAGCTCTGAGATGTGGATCATATTTGTAACAAAAATCGCAATCATCAAAATTAATAATTACACGGCACTTACTATGCAAGGCCGTTCCATTATGCCTACTGTATAGCACTATACCTACTGTAATCTTTGTAACGTAATCTGTACAACCTACGAGGGAGACATGATCCTGATGCCCTTTTGGAAAAGACAGCTCAGTAGCTTGTCAAGACCTCCTGGGTCTGAGTGGGGCAGTCAGGACCCAAGGGGAGCAGTTTGTTATCCCAAAATATGCCTTTTGGGATCTTGATTATTTTAAGTTCATTATTTTTCAGAAACAAAGACTTCAAAAGAAGCTTTGACTTTTCCCCCTAACGGCCTAAAAGAAATTTAGATAGAGGACCTGCTCCAGGAAGCAGGTTTAACCATAACTATACTTTAATAAACTCGTGTGTGATAGATGGGTCTTTAAACTTGGTCCAATGAGACTAGGCTGACCAGACATACTGTTTGAAATGGGACCATACCGTGGTTCCCTGTCCCATTTAAAACAGTGCATCTGGTCAGTCTACTTTGAAGTCCCAAACCACAATGCCCCTCTTCTTAGCTCCAGGTGGCATAGAAGCTTTAACTGCCAGACCTGTGCCCAGATCTCATATTCTTAAGGAGCCTCCATGTATAGGAACATCATATATTTGGGCATTTTCCTAGGTTAATCTGTCTTGTGTTCATTTGATTATCAGTCCGACAGAAAAAGTTAGAAAGGCAGGAGGAAAATTACCTTTTCATACCTCTTACACTTTAAACACAAGACTCTCCAACCCCAGAGCCCAACCCTTAACCACCACCCTTCAGACAAATTCATTCATCTGCCAGGGTGATCTAAAAAGCTTCTTTTAGCAACAGGATGCTAAGATTTATGAGGCACGATAGAATAAGGGAAAAGCCCAGGTTTTAAACCTCCACTAAGGAGTTTAAACTTTATCCTGTGTGCCAGAGGGAGCTGCCAAATGGGTGAAACTGGTAAACATAGAATTCATAGCAATAATGGCTATTCTACCTTGTAAAAGTAGCTTATCACTGGATTACTAATATTATCGTTATTCTAGTGTGGATCACGTTTCGTTTATGTACTGGTAGGATGTGTCAATGGCCAACAAAAAGAAGACTCAGCTGAGTCCCCGCAGTCTACACTCCATCTAAACTCACTCCGTCCTGCCTACTGAATGATTTCAGTCTCTGCGATCAATGAATGAAGCAGGGAGGAATTAGATCATGGCTAGATGGCAGCATACGAAATGAAGTGTTTCAGCTTTCCTGGAGCTTTGAGTTTCCTGGCTTTTGTCAGTTTTTGTCAAAACATTAATATTACTTAATGTATAGTTTGCATTATTTACTAAATGAAAAATTTCCAATGCCAGCGGCTGAGACAAAGTAGCAGATTTATGCACAGCGTGTCAAGTTCACTCTCTGAGCTGCAGAAATACCCAAAGGACCTTAAGAGACAGACACTGTCCCACTCCTCCCACGTCTACTTATGATGACACTTTGCCCAGCCACATACCCCTCCTCTCCCACTATGAGCATCTAGAGTCCCTTCTAAAATCGACATGAAATTCATTTCTGGCTTCACATAGGTGGGGATCATTAGTTCTAACTGCTGTCATACGTCGGGTGAAAAATAACTTCAGAAAGAGTAGAAAGAAATAAAAAGCAGAATCAAAGATCTTCATAGGACAATATAAATGCTTTAACTACAGCCTAATTTCCTTTTCAGTCCAGTTATTAAAAAGAAATGTCATATTAAATGCTACTGAACTGTATACTTAAAAATGGTTAAAATGGCAGGCTTCATGTTATTTATGTTTTTACATAATAAAAATATGGTCAAAGAAAGAAGAGATTGTTACCAACCAATGTCACCCCATTAAATTTAACAATAAAAATAAATAAATAAATAAATAAAAGAAAGAAGAGAGGGAAAAGAAAGAAAAGGCAAGGAGAAAGTGCCACATTTACGTTGGCTTTCAAAGGTGAACATCGATCCATGCCTTGGAGTTGAGGGAGGAGGCCACCTGTGTAACTAATCTAAGTTAGACCCGGTGGGGCGCGCTCTTCCGCAGGATTGGGAGCTATCTAGAACTCAGTCTTCTCTGAAGAAAAGATATTCTTCAGTTTGCTGGCCTTGAAAGAAATGTCACACTTTTTTAAAATCGAAAGAGAAAGTATGAACATTTCCTATAAAATGAATGAATGACCTAGAATATTAACAAATAGGAAGGAAAGAGACAAATACCATCAACCTGTTTAGGCTGAGGAACTTCAGAATGACAAAAATTTGCTTGCATTCCATTGCCATTAAAGATCTTTTTTTTTGATTCCCATCTCGTTTATAGTGTGTCCATTGTTTTCTCTTTTATCTCTATGGCTGCTGTTCTAAAACAAGTGAACTTTATAAACTAGAATCTACATGTGTTCCAGCTTCATAGTCTCAGATAAACTTGACAATTTCAATGGATCAATCCTTCCCACAAGTTCCCAACTTGTGAGAAAATGTCCCTTCTGAAAATTCTTTCCAGTCTTGGTAAGTACTGAAATCCCTTCCTAGCTATAAGCTTGTTAATTAAATTTCAAATGGTGTTATGTCAAGGGAGAATAACACAAACAAACTGGGAAATTTGCTTTTCTGAAATATGCGTAGTCGCCATATTTATTTAGAATTGATCTAGGGGAGGCCGGGATGGCTCAGTGAGTTAGGTGCTCACTTTGCAGTCCCGGGGACTGAGGATCGAATCCTGGCCCCAGCCCTTGTGGACCCATATGCTGAACTAAGGAGTGCCCCCAGTTCAGTTCTCACCGGGGAGAGGCCCCGGCCCAGCTCCTGCCCTGTGCAGCCCTGCGCCCACCTGTGGAATGAAACTATATGGAAAAACCAATGATGTGCAACTATGGAGACTGCTCTGGGCCCTCCCCCTTCTCTCTGTCAAAAACAATTAAAATGAATAAATAAATAAATCTTAAAAAATAAATCTTTAGAATTGATCTGTACTCTTCCCTCTGTTCTCTACATAGACTTTTTTTTCTCCTCGTATCCTTCTTCACGCCTCTTTCCACACTGCCATGAGTCCTTTTTTATGCATTTATGCAACACACTCTATCTGAATTATGTTCAAATAAGCAGGAAGACTGGCATTTTCTGTATAAAACACATGGCCTATCAGAAGTGATCTGAATTTTTGCCCCCAACATAGCATGACTTTACTGTGGGTACTATCTCATTTATATAATATTTAATATGCAGTCTAATAGATTTGTGTAAAATGCCTGAAATTAAATGAACACAATTACATGAGTTAGTATCATAGTGTCATGCAAGACTACACTTGACAATAAAAAAAAAAAATGAAGTCCATTACCTTCATTGCAAAATCAGTCTGTTACTGATTTTCACTGTAGGCTCTACTGGTCTTTACCCTCTTTTGTTTTGGGTCGTTATTCTATCTAGAGAACCCAAAACCCATTTCTTCATCTATATGTACTACAAGGAACCTTAGATTCTCTTAAGGATCCACCAGAGTTTTGGATACATAACTATCCCATCGTAAGTTGTCTTGTTCAGAAGAAATGGAAATTAACATTGTGGCAGTAAAGGAGAAGCTGTCAATCTAGTAAATAAATTCCTATTGAAAAGTAACTACATGCATTGAGCATTAACATAATTTATGGGAACAATTAGAACGCATCCTTGTTGTCTTTTAATTAGATTATTCCTTGTTCTGGTAATTACACTAGACAAGGAAGAATAATAGTTTCAGGATTTTAAGATCATCTGTAGACTATGTGGAAAGAGAATGATCAATAATGCTAATCTACTGGAACACTTAAATTCCCAGAAAGAGATCTTCTATCATGAGCAACCCTTTGTATAATCAGCATTATTTCTCAATGTCTGAGCTCATCTTTCCCAAAGCTGAAAAGCAAAGATGCTGGACAAATAATAACAGACACTTATTATTCCGCTGCTAGAAACCTGGTCAGGTCGGGCCACCTCTGGCCTCTAGTGGCTCAGACATTGCTTCACTCCCTTGCAAACTGCCAACAAATAACCACAAATGAAGGATTTAAGATTCCATGCAGAGCAGCACAGCCGGGAGCCTGGATTTCTAACAGGAAGAAGATGAGATTTTTTTAGGTCTGATCCTAGGTGAGGAATCATATACTTCCTCAATTTAAAAACAGATTCAAATAGATGACAATTTCTTATAAATGAGAAGACTACTGAATATAACAAAAATGAATAACTGCTGACCCTTCCATACTTGAAGATATTATTTGCAGAAATTAATCGGGAGACTGGATGACAGGGAGGATAGCTAAAGGGGCTGAGGCCTTTAGATGTGAGCTGAATTACTGTCTCTGCTTTTATGTCTTAGAAACAACAGGAAATTCAAATGCTCCAAGGTCTCTCCCATGCTCTATGCAACTGTCACTAAGCATGCTAGGAAATCCTAGATAACAGCTCCCAGTATTTCTTGCATGCAGAATCTTTAAAAAGTCCTGAGTTGGCATATCCTGGCCTCAAGGATCACCCTATGGTTGAGCAGAATAATGCGAGGATGCATAAAGTTGACACCAGTGAATTTGAAGTTCTCTGCAATAACGGGCACCATAAATTTCGCACCAGGAGCCAAGATTACAGGAATCTCAACCCCACGGTTGACCGTGTCTGCCTCAGTCAATGCAAAGTCGTAATGAGACCATGTCTAGACAGTATTGATCTCCCACCAGAAAAAAATAATTCAGAGTGTGACCTCTTTTCTAGCTTAGTCCAAATGACACCCAAATCAGGATCATTTATTCACATATTCTAGCACTCTCCCTAACCAGAGACATTTTATCCACCAGGAAGCCAAGGGCACACATAGTCTTCCTTTCAAGTTATGTATGAAATTTTTGATGCCCAAATAGCAAATATTAAAGTTACATAAAACTATTAGAGAATATAAGAAATAAAATGAGTTTCTATGTCTCTGTTTTACCTTGCAAGGCAAAAAAGACAGACCTTTAAAAAAATGAGACTCATATACGCTGAAAGAATGAAAATTAAAATTAAAGAGAGCAAAGTGTCTAAAGGTGAAATCATTAGCTTATGGCAGCTGACAATTTCCCATGGTGTCTGGTAGTTTAGAAGCAGGGGAGCATCCCTAGGGCTTTACCCTCCATTCTCCCTGGAAAGACAAGGTTCTCCATAGACACACCTCTTCATGTTGTCAGGGAGGCTGCTAACAACTGAGGGTTCCCCACCACTCTGATTGCCAGACTTGTAGATTCATGGGGAAGAATACTATGCTAGTGGCATCAAAGATTTGCATTTGAGCACCCTGTGGTCAGGCCTTCCAAATCCCAAGCATCAGATATGTCCTCAGAAAGTCAGGAAGGAAGGGACTGGGGTTTAAAATACACGTAGGAAGAAATTTACAGCGCTCCCCAGAATAGTGATGGGGAGCTAGGAACAGAAGGCTCAAGCTGCAGAGGGAAACCAGAGAATTCCCTCTGCCTCTGGGGCTGAAATGGAAGCCATGATTCTGAGGCATCTGCGTGGTTCCAGAGGATGGGAAGTCTTATAAGGCAGATTTTGTGTCATTGAAGAAAAATGAAACAACCACCTTATTATGTTGGAACAGAATCAAGGTACAAATCTAGCCTTGGGAAAATGTTAAATAGAAACATAACCCTGACAGGACTTCCACCACTACAAATAGTTCCTTAAAAATGCCCCCTAGAGACAAAATTATCATTTTTGTGCTCCTAATCAAGATAGTCTTACAAGTCTCACAAATACTTTGCTCTCTAAAGCAACCAGAAGAAAGTTCCTTCCATCTACTATGAGTTACTGTGCTGGATTTTGAACCTTTTGAGCATTAACTCCCCAAACTAAAATTCAAAAGGCTAGCTCTATGACATCTGGTAACTAGAAACCTTATTTATTGATAGCACAAGCTACTTCCCCAAATGGACTGTATATAATTTCTTGCAAGCTTAGTAAAACTCCTAAATTGATCAGAAGTTAAATGAAGGGTAGCCAATCACGATTTTCCTTTTCCCTGTGTAAATGAAAGTCAAAAGAGAGAATGAATGAGAGTGTTCATCTTTCTCTTTTCATCCAAGAAAGGTAACAATACGAGGGTTCTGGTTACAGGACAAAATTGTGGCATATTTCTACCTCTTAAGGTTATTTTGCAGACTGGCTCCATCCTAATATACTGGGGTTAAGGCAAGTATAGTATGTATGTATGAATACCCTAATAGTTATCAAGAGGGAGAAACAGAGGTAATAAATAAAGCTTGGATCCATATTTAAAAGACGTACAACTTATTGCAAAATAAGGCAAGGGCAGTCATGATTTAAAATAACTTTGCAAGACAAAGTTAACTCTCTAGGAAAGTATAGACCTTAGCAAATTCCTTACAAATAACACGAAGGTATGTTATAGCATTGGGTAGAATCTTACTCAACTATTTTGATTTGGCCAAATGTTATATTAGTCAGATATAGGAGTAGAAAAATTTCTCTATTGATCAGGTGATTGATTTAAAATATTCATGAACTTAGCAGAAGCATACATAGTAAATTCCAGAAATAAGAAATAAATCATGTATATCCACAGAAAGAAATGAAGGCATTTTGTGCAAATTGCCAGTTATAAAAACAGTCACAGGGATGTAAGGTGAAGTAAAGGGAGTATGTCAATAATATTGTAATAACTATGTAGGGTGTCAAATGGGTACTAGACTTATCAGGGTAGCCACTTTGCAAATTATATAAACGTCTAATCACTATGTTGTACACCTGAAACTAATATAATATTGTATTTCAACTGTAATTGACAACTAAAAATAAAATCTTGGAGAACAGATTTTTTTAGTTTTATTTATTTTTTTATTGTTAAATTTATTGGGGTGACATTAATTGATAACAATTACATTGTTTGCAGTTGTGTAATTCTACATTGCATTGTCTCTGGGGCAGGAAAAACTCTACACACATACACCCAAAGCATTCTTATTCCTGGCTCCATAGGAATGAAGCCCAAAGATGAAACCTACTTCTGAAGACTTCCCAAGGATGTGATTCAACTAAATGTCTATTTAAAAAAATATTTCCTGATCTTAATATTATATGATAATTTCTTCCCAATGACTAATCAAGTATGCCTCACTATTATATAAACCAGAACTACCCTTTTTAACGCCAGAAGTGAAGACAGAGACCTAGTTATTAGCAGCCATGCTCTCTCATAAAAATCAGATGTCAGCGTTTTCTTTTCAAATGTCATTAGTCATACCTGTGACTGTCCTCAAAACTTAGTTGAAATTTTTCCTGAATCTTTCAAATTCACTACAAGAGCTAGACAAAGTCTTTCCAGGGTTTATATGAAGGATGGAAAGTTTTACCATTTTCTCTTGATTTATTTCTGAGTTCTGCTTGGTCTTCGTTAGTGCTACATTGCTGCCTTATTATTCAATGTCCTCTGTGACCCCTAGATCATTTTTCCCAGAGGGTGCATATTTGTTCAGTAAGTATATTACAGTTTTGTGATCTGCTGAATTTTCTGATATTTTATTCTACATTTGTCTAAAATTAACAAATTCCATTCTTTTTGGCTTCAATTTCTCCTATTTATTTTCACTCTAAACATATAATTTATATTCAGAGAAATTCATTATTCTTTATTCTTGTCTTGATGTTAACAATGAATTTAATAAACACCGTATTTAATCAATATTTTTATATTTACTAAAGACAAATTTGGCTAAAATGTTAGTGTTCCAAGCCTTCCATTCTCCCAGAAAAAACATTTATTTTGCTTGGGTTTCCCCTCATCCACTTTGCAAAGGAAGTATCATTTATTCATGATGCAAAATTAATTATGTGAATGATAAGAAAAACAGAACTGAAAAATTGGGATGGAAATAAGAAAAAAAAGTCTTAAGTCTGCAGCCTTAACCCATTTCCTATTTAGAAAAAAAAAAAAGTGCAGCTCACTGCTGTACTCATTTAATCTACATAAATATGCTCTTTGAGGGCAAAGCAAATCTGACCGGTTTTCACTGTGAAAATAAAATATAAAAACTGTTCTTGAAGTTATTTCTAAAGGGAACTTGTCTCTAATTCTAATGTAACAGAAATGTATACGATGATCAGTATTTAATAACTTTTTCACACGTAGAGATGATACTTCTTCTAGGATTTGAAATCCGAGAGTTATCTCGGGGTAAACGCTCAGCCTTTAGTGCCTACTGCACACACTCTTCAGGCAAAAGGGAAATTGGTTCAAAGATACAGAGTATTAAGAGAGTAAAGGGGTAAAAGAGAGAGAAGCCGACTCCTGAGCAGTGAAAGATCACTGGAAAGAGGGGAGAATAGGGGATTTAAGAGTTGCTAAGCATAATGAATAAAAGTGCTTGGAGAGACACGAGTAAAATTCAGAATTATTTTTCCATTAGTTCATGTGCTATACTATCTTAAGACTGAACCACATGGGGCTGCTGTATATTTAGGTCACACAAGTACCCTCCAATGCTGATGTTTACTCATTTATACATGGACCTCCGTTTCTTGTAAATGTTATAAACACGCTACAGACATAAACTTGATCAACCAGATATTTCTAAGAGCTGCCAGTCTGCGTTAAATGAAGTCTTATCAGTTAGTCCACAGGCCAATGTCTGAGTCAATCTAAAGACGACTTGAGGAATTAATAAATTTATCTGAAAACATACTGAAAATAAAGTTCTATTTGTTAGTGTCACATAGATCAAAGACACACTGGGAGGCAACAATTGCTGCTTACTAATGCAGTATTAAACTATTAGCAATGTTTCTAAAACAAAGGTGTGTGTAGGGAGAACATTAAGGAAAACCTGGTAATTTGTATAATAAGTCTCTTATAAGATTACTAAGGATGTGATAAGCCAAGCTTGTCCAAACTGCAGCCTGTAGGGCATAGGATGGCTTTGAATGTGGCCCAACACAAATTTGTAATCTTCCTTGAAACACTATGAGATTTTTCTGCAATTCTTTTTTTCAGTTTATTAGCTATTGTTAGTGGTAGTGTATTTTAGGTGTGACCCAAGACAATTTTTCTTCCAGTGTATCCCAGGGAAGCCACAAGGTTGGGCTCCCCTGTATAAGCACTTACGGTTTTATTGTTTTGCTCTAAAGATCACCAGGGAAAACATGGATGTAGCCTCATCTGATTTATGCAGGCTCTGTGGGCCTTGTTTTAGTTGAGTTATATTATTAAACATCTATATGGAATAACGTGTTATTTTTTATTCTTAAGGAAGTATATAAAATAAAAAAGAACCTGCAGCTAAATTAAAAGTGTATCACCCTTTAGATGAATATTGCACATTTGTAAGTCAAACCTGTCACCACATAAAGAGGTACCACATGCAGGAGCATGCGTGAGAGAATGGTGGATTCAGAAACCTATATATATATGTAGGTTTTCTTTCCAAGTTCACCCAGGTGCACAACCAGACCACATTTATGTGTGCCTGTGTACACACACACACACACACACACACACACACAACTGTCCAGAAAAAATGCAGCCCTTGTCAATATAAGGAGAGTGGTTACATGGCTGAACACTTTCTGGACAGCTCTTGTATACTAAACACAAATACCCAGGCATTCCCAAGGACCTAAACAGCCCATGCACAAATATAGTAAGGTCACACCTTAAGGGAGGGAAGCTCAGTTCTAAAGCCAGATCAAAGACAAATGTTACATACCAACTTAACACTGAAGATCATTTAAATCACCTGTAGAGTGCAAGCTGTATTGCTTTGTGTATTCAAGCTTGACAGTAAATATTTGAGAGCAAACAATGGAGCTAGGCCAAAGAAAGGAAACAAAGAACAGACTACCTATAGATCCTGAGGTATTCAAGCCACCCTGTCTTTAAAGAACTATCAAATCTCCACCAATGAGTCTTCAGTGAGTAGGTGATGAAGAATAAACTTGTTTACCCTCCAGCAGGGTTTATTCCCCTGTTTTAATATGAAAGTTCTGTAATTTTAATATATGAATAGATATATTTGTCACTGTTGGGATTAAACAAGGTAACAGATGCAAAAGGACTGGCATAGAGCAGATACTCAATAAATATGCTGGGTTTTAATTGAAATCTCATTTCAGTTGACCACAAATACACTGCTCTTTAAAATCCTGTAAAGAAGAACATGGGAACGGCTCTTTTCTTCCCAAGTTGGCATTTCCAGTTGGGGCGCCCATAAATAGCTATCAGTTGTCCACGTCAGGCCAGGAGTGACTCAGATCTTACCCCAGCACAGGGTTCTAAGTGGGCATAAGGTGGATCCCACACACAGGAAGCCGGCCTTTATCCTTGGGTGGCATCTCTACAGATTGGCTCAGTGATTGGGCCCATCTTTCCAAAGCCACAACACAGCATCTTTGGCTCCAACCACAGGGCTATCAAACAAGGAGGGTCTAATTTCATAACCCAGTTGGAATATGGGTTTCCTGCCTTCAGACTCAAACCAAAACACAGGCTCTGGCTGGGTCGTGAGCCCACCTGCCTCAGTGTCAGCAGCTCTTAGGCCTTTGGACTCAGGAGAGAACTATCGTTGACTCCCTGGGGTTTCCAGCTTGCTGACTGCAGACCTTGGGACTTGTCAGTCTCCATAATCATTTAAGCCAATACCTTATAATAAATAAATATATGTATGTATAGATAGATAGATAGGAATGGGAGGGAGGGAGGAAGGGAGGGAGGGAAGGAGTAGATGGATCCTATTGGCTCTGTTTCTCTGGAAAATCTGAACTAATACATAAGCTAAATTCAAACCCCAATAATAATAATAACCTTCTGTACTAGTATGGCACATAACTGTGCGTGTTTCTTTATGAACTATACATTCTTTGTCAAGAGCTAGCATATGGCACTCCATCAATTACTCCAGAACTCTTTGTAGCTGTTTAAAACTATTTATATTACATTAAAATCACATCAAGGAAGAATATAGTGAGACCACATTGGAAAGAGTAGTTAATAATGCCAAATATAAGGTAATCTTGAATACAAAGAAACATTCCATGCTCTCAATGAAAAGATCAAAAATAGTCAAAAGGAAGAATGGCCACCTTGTAAAAGTACAGAAGTACAAAAGGACATAGGAAGAAAAATGGCCAAATATCTACCTAACACGTTTTATTTCATTAAATGGATGTTTAGAAACACACATTTTCTCCCAAATCTGCCAGACAAGAGCGGCCTTTCATTCCTTCAGCAGATTATTCCAGGACACACCTGCTCTGGGTTTGACACATGTTGCTCCTCACCTCAAGTGTGATGTTATCTCTAGAAGTTGTCTCTAAAGGTACAAGTACTCATTTGTAAAAGCAGCTTTTTCATTGAAACACTAATTCAACTTCCTACAGGTATGTATTTGAAGACCATGATATATCTATCTTTTATGGGGCTTTTTAAAATGATTTTCAGAGGCCTGTTTAGAATAACACGCAGTTGTGAAGTAGCCTCAGAATCGTGACCAAGTCTGCATTAGATTTCTTTGCTCCTTTTTATTGGTCTCAGCCAATGACCTTGATAAGCACCCAAAACAAACACGGGGTGAGACCATTTCAGCCCACTGTGACTTCCCAAAGCAGCACTTAAAAGGACCCAAATGTCAAGCAAAGTCATCTCTTCTAAGGGACAATAAATTGGGGGGTGGGGGCAAATGTCACCTGTATTTGAGCACAGGTGGTATATTTTAGTGCAACTCTGCCTTTAAGGTAAAATGCCCGTAGATTTAATGGCAGTTTTGACAACCTCCTTCATTTCATATTTATCTGTTTATCTACTATAGTCAATCTGAGCTTCCTGAAAGACAGAGAAATGCCTTTTTTCTGCATTACAAACATCAACAATAAAGGCTTATTTCTACATTAATGTTTACCTGCAATGTATTTATCTGCTCCATATACAAGTAAGCACCTGATTTCCACCCTTCCAAAAAAAATTGTTAAACGTCATCAATTCAATGTCCTAATTAACACAACAAAAACATCTTTATGTGAAACTTAATTTGGTGCCTAATTACCTTAGTGTGAATAACCATGAACACCAAATGAAAGTGAACACAATATTCAAATACCTAAAAAACAAACAAACGAACAAGAACAAAAAAACAACACCTGAGTTGAAGGAAGGATAAATGCTCAGATTCACCAGTGGGAATGAAACGTATGCTTCCTGTGAAATGAGTCCTCTAAATCCTCTGGCCACTGAAGGATCAGATTCCCACATGGTGACGCCAATAGAACTGACTAATAGAATGACAAAGCCCAAAGCGTTAGAACACTGGGACATTTCATAGTCTTGTCAGGTCAGTTATATTTTTCACCTCTTCGCTTTCCCTAAGTGTTCTCACACAAAGGTTTTTAGATTTTCCTTAACAGTTCGTCACCAATTAATGTGTGTTTTCACTCTCATTCTGTGCTTCTAGGTTCAGAGGGGTATCAACAAGGATGGTATTAGCTCTGTGTAATTGCAACCTGACCAACAATCCGAGTGATTTAAAACCAGAGAGTTTTCTTTGCTGTTAATATATAGAGCCTCAGTTTCTTCACCTGTGAAACGAGGGCAATAACGAAATCTTTCCACAGGGATTTAGGACGATTACATGAGATATTACCATGAAAGCCCTGACCCAGTTCTTGTCACAAAGTGAGCATGCAAGAAATGTTAATGGAGGTTCTTTGATGTTCTCGTCATCATTATCAGACACAGAATCTAAACCTGACTGGATTGAAATAGTAAGAGCTTAATAAATGTTAGGTAGTCCTGTTATGAATGTTGTTATTTGTAGCAAAGAAGTATGGGTGCCCACCTCAGCCCATGCTTCCTTGCAGTTAGGTGGGTCCATGTTTGTCTTAGCCACACACTGGTCCAGCGCTCAGCACAGTGCTTAACACGTGAGCAAACACTTTCTGAATGGGTAACCGACTCAAAGGTCCAAACCAGCGTGAACATGCAGATGCCCTTGTAAGAAAATAGAAAGAAAAAGGCAGTGCTCAGCAGAGAAAGAGACAGAAAAGAATGGGATTTAAAAAAATAACAATAAAAGCTTTAAAGCAGTAAGATGGGAAGTGCAGTTCTAATGGAGCAAAGTGGAAACCCGGAGAAATTTGTGCTGTGACATGTCAGAGCAGAAGCTCATAATAAAGGCAGCAGCATTCAAGACCATCACCTCTGTGAACAGCTTTCAGGCCCTGAAAGGCCGATTGGCACATTCCAGGAAACTGCTCGTTTTAAAGCAAGACTCTGAACTCTGCTCACACCACTCACTCGCTCCTATGGGTCTGTCGGCCAGCGCGCCTTTTATGAAGTGAGAGCTCTGTTCTCTCTTCCGTCTTGCTCCGTGACAATAAAACCCAAAGTGCCTAAAAGGAAGCTTTGACGAGCGCCTTCTTATAACTATTACCAGTGACACAAGGCCTGCCATTAATATGAGATGGCCCAGAATAAATTACCCAAATAGGACAGAAATAGCCATTCACTTCAAGAAAGGCCCACTTTCTTGAAGCCCTGCATCACCGAAACCATTTAGAGTTTGCTGTCAAGATTCCTCGCAGCGCTCATTAGTTCAGCCACGGTCCCTTCAGACTACTGAGGACATAAATGAAATACCGATCGTCACGGGCCACAGTGCCCAAGTGCGACATGGTGATTGAAAACCCCTACAGCAGCCTTTACCCGTGACCTCCCTCTCCTGTCTATTCTTTCTGTGATCTAGATGAAAACTTGGAATGCAATCTGTATATCGAGGTTCCCTACAAAGAATTTCAGCAACGCTTTAGGAAAGATTGTTCAAGCAGCTTAGGAACCTCGAACATTCCGCATTTATGGTGCTTATGGGTATGGTATCTATTTGAGAAACTACCCCACTACATGAAGTATTCAATTTGTGCCCCGCCTAGAGCACCGAGGAGGGGGTAAGCCCAGGTACTTTGACATGAGATGATCCTGGGTTCACCTCCCAGCTCCCAGCGGAACTCGGCATGACTTGAACAAGGTATCCAGCCTTTCTGAACCTTGGGCACACCACCAGGCCAATTCTGTTTTGTGAGCCTGGTGTGGAAGAACTCAATAAACATGAGATGTGGTTGGTACTAATGCTGTTGTTATTGCTGCTGCGGTTGTTTTTTCTGGCAGAAACCACTAGTGCTCACCCAGATGCACACTCAGACTGTGTTTTCTGGGTCTGACACAGTTAGGGGGACCCAAACGACTGAGTTCTGATCAATGGCACAGGGCGGAAGTGATACACACCCCTTCCTGGATGGACCCACAGAAACCGTCCAGCCTCGGTTCCTTACTCTTTCCTTTTCCTTTCTCAATAACCCTGAGGGCTACGTGTTAAAAAAGTTACAACCACAAAACGGAAGGAATCTGGCTCCCACCCAAGAACCTCCTAGGAGAGCCGCTCTTCTGAAATACTCGTTGAGTTCTGAATGAGTACGAAACAATTTTTTTTTCTGTGAAGTTACTGAGGTACGATGTTGCTTATGACAGCAGTTAGCCTACCTCAGGGTTTCTCACCCTGGGCACTAGTGATCTTTCGGACTGCATCATTACTTGTGATGGATGGCTATCCGGTGCACGGTGGGATGGCTACCAGCATGCCTAGCCTCTACCATCCAGACACTAGTACCCTCCCTCCGAATGTGATAACCGAAACCGCGAACTCCAGACATTGCCACGTATCATGTGGTAAGCAAAGGCAACTTTTTTGAAAACTGCTGGCCTACCTCAGCCAACACATCATCATCACTGCCATCGTCACCTCATTACTGCCCTCAGGTCCCAAATGCAGGTCCAATACTCTTTTTAGGAGAAAAAAAGTTAAATGAAACCAACACTTAAAAGAAGGTATGTGTTCCACTGATAAAGCCTGAATTGCAAGGGACTAAAGAACAAAGACAAAACCAAAACAAACAGAACAAATAAGAAAAAAAGAAAGCTGGTTTGGTCATTTTGGTAACCTAGAACAAAATTATCCTTTTCAAAAAAGAAAAAACATCTAACCTAGGAAATTCGATGTGTTTATTGTAGAATACTTACTATGAAGGAGGCTCTGTGCTGAACATACACAGATGTAATCCCAGCCCTCGCTGAGATGAAAGGTAAACATAAGTATCATGGCTTTTCCTAACAGCTTGAACAGAGCTATTAATTGCCCATACGATAAGCAGAACTGTAAATATGTCCCTGCAAGACTCCTGTGCCCTGATTGTTCTAGTCTAGGTGCTGCCATGAAGGGACGTGGAGGAGGTAGTGAACGTCACTAGTCAGCTGACTGACTGTAACCCTGGCAGGTTGTCTTGGATTACCTGGTGAGTCCAATGTTGTCACATGAGGCCTAAAGAGCACAAGTGGACAATGGAAGGCATTTCTTGATCAGAAAACTCCAAATTCTTCCTTTGTTTTTTTTTTTGCCTGATGTAGAAAGAGTCATTGCAGGCATTGGGCTTCTCATCTGTGCTGCTGAATATGGTAGCCACCAATCACAGGTGACCATTTAAATTTAAATTAAATTAAATTAAATTAAATACCATCTCTCAGTCTTACCAGCCTTATTTCAAGTGCTCCATCACCATCTGAGGCTAGCGGCCACCCTACTGGCTAGCCTACATAGAAAATATTTATATCCTTGCAGAAATTTCCATTGGATCAAAATAAGGTACCTTTTTAGATAAAAGTGATTTATTAGACATACCTAATATAATTCAGTTGATTTTTATATGATTAAATTCCCTTATTATAGGGTCTTTTGAGGTTCTGAATTGTTTTAATCATTCAGTTGTTTTCCATTCCTCAGGAGATTCTATACCACGTCTGTCCAACCCACAGCCCATGGGCCACATGTGGCCCAGAATGGCCTTGAATGGGGCCCAACACAAATTCATAACGTTTCTTAAAACATTATGAGGCATTTTTTTTAGCTCATCAGCTATCGTTAGTGCTGGTATATTTTATGTGGCCCCAGACGACTCTTCTTCCAATGTGGCTCAGGGAAGCCACAAGGTTGGATACCGCTGTTCCATACCAGGAGACTCTCTATGGAATCAAGACCACGCATTTATTAGGCACTGGCTTATTTCAAGCTCTGTGCTTGGAACTGCATATCTATGATGCCACTGATTCATAACTCCCTGGGAGACGGGCATGGTTATCTCCCTTTTACAGATGAGAAGGCTGAAGCAGACAGGGCGCCACATTTTTTTCACAGACAAAACCTAAGAAATATTTATTTCTTCCCAAATAGTTCCACTGATCCTAAAAGAATTAGTGTATATAGACTGAACAGCTAGGTTTTCCATAGATGAGGTTTACTTAGAAGAAAGTCAGAGTTCTTTTTCAAACAATTGTAGATATTTTAAGTTGTCAAAGTCATCCTTTCTGACTAAGACCTGACTCAGAGAAGCATAGGGCAGGGAAAGAGGAAGTCTGCCCCACAGGATGTACTGAGTCACATATGCCTATCAGTAGTCCCCAGAGATGGCCACAAATATACCCAAAGTTACTTTGTGATAACTTCTTACCAATCTCTGGGAGAAATGTATTAATACTTGACATTTATCTTAAATCTGATTCTCTGTTCACAAAAGTGTGTGTGTGGGGCGGGGGTGGGGGTGGGGGTCGGTGGGGGATGGGTGACAGCCAGCCTCACATGCATCCTGACAATTCTTGCCTCCTGGTACTAATCTCCCATATGGAATAGGGCTGATCTGTGTAACTAACAGGATACTGCAGACATGACGGTGTATTACTTCTCAGGCTATAGGTCATGAGAGACACGGAAGCTTTCACCTTCTCTCTCTCTCTCTCTCTCTCTCTCTCTCTCTCTCTCTCTCTCTCTCTCTCTCTCTCAGGGGAGTCAGTCAAGGCAGGATGAAGATACTCAAGCAGATACTCAAGGAGAGGCCTGAGGTCATAGAGGACCTGAATCTTCCCTCCAACACCCACCACCAACCTACAGGCATAGGAGTGACACACTTTGGAAGCGGGATCCTCCAGCCTCAGTCAAGCCCTCAGATGACGATAGTCCCAGCTGACATATAAGAGACCTAGCAACAAAACCACGCAGCTAAGCATGTCCCTAATTCTCAATGGCATGAGACAATACATTGGATTTCAGTATAATGTGTTAGGCAGAAATAGATAACTAACACAGAGGGTTTCTCAAGCTCTGTCTAGTGGCAACTCTATAGATGAAACATCTTGCTGCTGCTGTAGACATCTAGCTATTTGTCCATAATTATAACTTATCTTAGCACCCAGGCTGTAAACTGCTCACAGGTAAGCTCTAATTCCTATACAGTGGTATATTCTCCCTTCTTGTGCTTATTGATTAAATGGATTCCTGTGATTTTCTTCCTTCCTCTGTGACTACTGAAATCATTTTCCTCGATTCTTGGGTCCCTTCTCTTTGGATTTCCTCCCACTTTTTCTTTTCTTTCTCCTAGCTGAGCCAGAAAACTTGAAAGTGTTCTCTCATAACGTGTGCAAGGTCTGCAACAGGAGACCACAACAACCTTTTCAATGACCAGAGGAAGACTGCAAGGACTCTTGATTAATTTGTTATGAGCAACTCGTCTGATAAGAAAGCTGCTAGATATGGTAGAATAAATAAAATAAGATTAGCAAATTTGCTCATTATCCATTTCCCATACTTTGAACATGCTTTACCCCCAAATGACATTCACACCACACTTCCTAGGTGTGCAAGGCACTATGGGTGATGCAAAAAATACGTAGTGTCTATTTTCAAAAAACTTATAATAAAATATAGAAGACGTCATAAAGATGCAACTATTTACTCATATTTACAGATATGCATAATTAGTACATTTACATATCAAAGACAGTGAAAGCCAAGGGCCAAATGAATAATCTACATAAGTGTAAATATCTTCAAAGAAAGGTTATCACTGCATTCAATTAATCAGAGAAGGCTTTTTAGAGGAACAAAGCCTTAAGGAAGCTTAACTGTGGTAGATGCTATTATAGATACTATCAATTTTATCCATTTCGCCTTTGGCACTGGGCATAGGGAAAGCTGTACATCTCAGCTTCTTGTGGTTTGAGGGATTAATTTGTTATTGTAGCATAGCATAGCCTCTCCTAACTAAAACAGAAAGACTTCTAAAGGTGAAGAAATGCAGAGAATGACAGAAGCTTATAAGTCAGCTGTTAAATGGCCTTTCTCAATTACAAATCTATATGCATACCAGGCCATAGCTTGTTATGACATATCTTAATATAATACTATAGAATTGAAGTTTTTTTTTAAATAAAAACATAATGAGGGATAGATAGGCAGCAGGAGAATGAGCTACTGCCCTTGGGTGATCATTATAGTTCTCAGAGTAGTAGGATTATTGATGCCTTGGCTAAGAGCATTCCTTTTCCTTTACTTTATTTTTTCTTTGAGATTACTAGCCATACATTTCCATTGGGAAAACAGTATTTAATAACCTCTAAACCTAACATGAGTCCTGCAAAACCCTAGTCTACAGTTGAATGGCCAAACATAAAGACACGGAATTCTTCAAAGCTATCCCATTATACACAGCAATGCTTTCTCTCTCTACCAAGAAAGTGCTCCTGCGTGATGGATTCTCCTCCCTCACTGTACATTACACTTACTGCTCTATGCCTGTCACTCCCTATTCTCTTCCTACTTGTTTGTGCCTTATTACATTTAACACTTTGAAACAACCAATAAGAAGCAGAGAGCCTCAAGAAGCCTGTTCTCTTACAAACAGAACTCCCTTCTTTCTAAGAACAAATGACATTTTCCAATCAATTCGTGGGTAGGGTTCTGTGACAATTTGTAACACTTTTTTTCATGAGCAGCAAATGGTCTTCAATGAAGATATGGTGATAAATTTTAGCTCAACTTTTTCATGTGGACGTTCTCTCCCGTGTTACCTCCTGAAACCAAGCCTCTCTGAAATTGATTTGCATACAGAATTTAAGCAATAAAATAGCCTAGCCATTCCTGTCTATTATCCCCAAAGCTAAGCTACACACCAGCCATCATAGGATATGCATTACAACATCAAGCACAAATTCAAAGCCCATCTAAGCTTTGAATATCTTTGAAGGTCTGTGTGTTTGGGAATGGCGGTGGGTAGAAGAAGCAAGGGAGGACAAAAAGGTACCTCTGAGAAACTGGTGTTAATTCTGTACATTTGAGAGCAGGCACGTCCAACCTGGGCCTAAAGAGCTTTGAAGGAGGCCCAACACAAATTCTGAAAACATTATGAGATGCTTTTTTTGACATTTTATTTTATTTTATTTATTTATTTATTTATTTATTTATTTATTTATTTATTTATTTATTTATTAGCTCATCAGCTATCATTAGTGTTAGTGTATTTTAGGTGAGGCCCAAGACAATTCTTCCGATGTGGCCCAAGGAAGCCAAAAGGTTGAATACCGCTGTTTTTAGAGTATCTCATTCTCTGGTTTTTAAACACTCTACTACAGTGCAGCTTTTGTCATTTTGAAAGGATTTCCCAGGTTAACCAAGCCCCAAGGAACTTACCTCAGATTGGTCCCCTATCTAAGTAAAGGTCTAGCAACTCAACAGGAAGCGTTTGCAAAGTTTTACTCAAGATTCTAAAATACCTTTAAAACACCAAATGTGAAGATGACCTGGTTCACCAAAATCCTATAATCCTCTGTAAAACATCAATTCTTCTGATTTTTTGAGGAGTATGATTCTCGTGCCATTGGTTTGCAATGAAGAAGAAGGTATTGGTAAGACTTCTTGGTGAGAGCAGGATAAAATGTAAGGGGAATTAGATGGGCGCAAGAATAGTCCAAAGTCTCAGAGGCAGAGATGCAGTCAGTTCCCCCAGTGCCAGAGTTTCAACAAGGGCTACCATGACTGCAAGTTGTCCCATTCACTTCCTCCTGCTACAGGAGTTAGGACTCGGAATACTCAGAGCAAACACCAACAAAGAAGAAAGGTCCTGTTGGACATCGTTTCCTTGCTTCCCAGCCACCCGCCCCTCCCCCCCAGTACCTCTTCCTACGACTCAGTACGGGCTCTGACAAGGGAACAAATGAAGCAACTTTGATTTTATTCTTTTTTTTTTCCTTATAAAGATTTACAGCAATTATCATGGGCACCTGGAAATAACCCCCCACAGTGCGCACAGTCACTATTGACCTAACTTAGTCCCCATTTTTCTATTTGGTCTGATATTTCAATTCACCAGCTTCATCATCTCTGTCAGCTGTTGTTTTCAATGTATGTGAGCACTTAGAAAGTGCATGCCCACAAAAACATATAACTGAGAACATTACTATTGCTCTATTATATACGTAATGGACAAAAACAGATACTTAATCACCTGGAAGAAAATAGGTCAGCAGATCTTGACTTTCAACTGGTAGAAGATATTAACATATTTAATGGGAGGGAAAATGGTCAGCCTCGGAAAAATAAAGCAAGAATAGCTATAGAGACAGATGCTGGCAGTGGTCATTTAAGATTCCTTTTAATGGAAAAGAAGTATTTAACTAAAGGTCACTTGGTTTTCTTATGTAGAGCTCTGGGCATCCCTAATCTGGAGAGAGATGCGAGAGGCTGCTAAGGCCTTGGAGTTCCAGTTCGTTGGAAAAGGCCACTGAAAGGTGGCAGAACATGCCATCCCCAAATGGGTCATGTCGGTATATTGATTGTTTGGAACTGTGGGCATTTGAAAAACAGCATAATGCAGGGAAGGCTTTCTCTGCACTCCCCCTATCTACCTAAAGC
The DNA here is from genome assembly GCA_004027555.1 of Craseonycteris thonglongyai. NCBI lineage: Eukaryota > Metazoa > Chordata > Mammalia > Chiroptera > Craseonycteridae > Craseonycteris > Craseonycteris thonglongyai. Next base: position 10,744 of record PVKE010002466.1, on the reverse strand, counting down.
AATCCTCTTAAAAAAAACCGTCATAGATTCCCTCGGAGGAGTTGCATCACCCAGGGAGGATTGACTATTATCACAGGAGAGAAGCTAGAAGTCCTGGGAATCGACATCACATCCAGACAAACTTTGTCACAAACTGTTCTACCACTCATCTAGTCTGCTAAGGACCCAAGTCATCTTTCCTAAAAATCATTTACTCTCCCTTAAGAGGTCTACATCACTTCCTCCCTTCCCCTACTGAGATAGTAGTATTTAAGTCTGAATTCTAAGCCCACTACTCATTTTCTCCTGGGCACCTCCCATGTATATACGACATGTACGTATTAAAAACTTCTGTTTGTTCTGCTCTTGTTAATCTTTTATTACAGGGGTCTCAGCTAAGAACTCTGACGGGTAGAGGGAAAATTATTTTTCCTCTACTACACCATCTTCATTGTGAGGTTCTGGCATCAGGCTATCTCTAGCTTCATAGTGTTGGGGAGAAAAAATTTCTCATCTGCCCTTCTAGGTTCTTCTGGATGGTTTAAGAATTTGACATGAGACTGATTAACAGGTGAAAATCAAATTTAATTTCATAGAGGGCTCCATAAAAACAGGAGGCCTGCAGGCAGTTAGGCAATTGGGGCTTACATGCCATCCAGAGCTTAGTTGGGGGACATAGATCTGGGACCTCAGTGTGGAGAAAAACAATTCACAGGCAGATGGGAAAAGCAAATGTTTGATAAACAAATGTTTGCTAGGCCATACAGAAACAATGTGACAAAGGGAGGAATTTTAACAAATAGACTTCACTAGGTTCCTCCCTGTCATATCACACTGTAGTTATCTATGGTGATATCCTCCCTCCTGGAACAGGTTCTCTATCTAAATTCTACCAGGCTGGTAGAGTCAACAGTTCTTCTTCCAAGAGTCTCTTGGGCCTTGACAGTTTTCACCTCAAAGTAATTCTCATGCCATAGTGGCACATTCTGGGAAGACACATTCCCAACCCCTATGCTAGTCATGTCATATGGAAACATACCCATGTCACTCAACTCCTCTTGTTCTCTTCTCAGTCAAAACAGACAAGTGTCTGTTTCTCTGGCTCCCCACTTTGTTCAGACTCTCACAGAGGACATGATGCATTGGCTGTACTGATCCAATAATCTGTGCAGTGGCTCAGCTGCTTATTATAGAATCACAACAGAGAATTTAAGAGTAATACTCCATCTCAGTTGTGTGAGTAATATGAGTACATCTTGAAGAGAAGATTCTTCCCTGGGCCAGACCATGGATCATGGTGAATAAGTGTCCCCCCGACCCCCAAGACAGCCACCAGGGAAAGAGTTTGCTCTCATGACGATATCCTAGACTTGTCAACGTGGCCTCATTGAACCATCTTCATATTAATGTATACATGTGCCAGTTTGCTCCTATGTAATTTTCCAAAGAGATGGTGTAAAATATGGCACAGCATGGTTTCCTAAAAAGTAGTAGAGTCCCATGTAAATCTGTTTTCATTTGTCATTCTTGCCTTCCTACCCTTGACCATCCATATTCCTGCAATATTCTTGCATATCCACAAATCTTGCCATCTTGCATCTTCTTTTTCTACATTATATCAAAACTATTTTAATAAATTATATCTGAAACATTGTTGCATGCTTTATCACTGCTTTTACAATGAAATTATAGGCCTCATTATAATAGCAATATAATGAATATTCGGTCATATTACTATCTAAGGAAAAGTCCCCTGGAATTCTCATCTCAGATATGGAAGAAAAAGGGTTCTATGGAAAGTAGCCTTGCAGGGTACTCTGATCATAATTGCCTAACTGAGCAAGCATATAACTTCTTTAGTAAAAGGATTATCTCTGCCTTAAGCAAGCCCTGCCCATTGTTCCTGTGCCTCTAGGTTAACACACCTTTGCAATGCCCCCTTCCAGACCCCTCCTTGAAAAGAGTGACCACCCACCTGCAAGAGAGAACATAGCATTAAATATCCTATGATCCAGTCCCTGCCTTGCACTCCCCTACCTTCATGGAATCTTCCTTACATCCCTCCTTAATCTCAGAGGCATAAAAGAAACTGCAAACTATTATCCTCTGAAGCATTTTTCTCATTCTGTTGAGATCTTGCTTCCAGGCATATCCTCTGTTTGATTCAAATGAATTTTCATAAAAATTCTCTACAGGTTTGGACGTTCTGACATCGTCTCTCCTGATCAGGCTCTATGCTCACAGCAAACTGTTCTGCTAAAGGAATTCACCAACCTACAACGCCACCAGCCTGTAACAGCATCCACCGTTTACCACAGCGTTTGACACTCAATAGGATCTTTTTTTTTTAACTAGTGAAATTTTTAGATCACAGTGATACTTTCAGATTGCCATTCAATTTCTAAAGGGCTCTAATTAAATTAGGAGCTGTCCACGGATGGTGATGTATTGAACTTGTATTTCAGGAATCTGTATTTGGTTTTGTTTTTAATTATGCTGAGGCAAATACAAATGGAGTTGCGGTGATTAATGAAAATCTCCTTTGTGATATAAGCAAGGAACACATTTTTGCAAAACCACACTGAAAGGAACTATATGTCTTACCTGCTGTGTGTCCCTAAGGGTGACACACTTCTGAAAGGGGCTTTAATTTACCATAACTGCCGGCTTTGTTTTGTTTGTTGTATGAATTCCCTGCTATAAGGAAATGCTTTCAGTTGTTTCTCTATCTCAAGAGAATTTGCTGGGGGGAAAAAATAAATGTTTGTAGGCAGTAAACAACTCCACACATGTTAAAAACTTGTAGCAGAAAGGTATAAAGCTAATTTTCTAGCATGAATCGTCCAGCTCAGAGGTCTATAATCCTGTAGATTATAGATCCTATAAATCAGTGTAATATCACTTCATCTTGACTCCAATAAATACACACTTTCTGTGAGATTCTTTGGGAAAAGGGAAATCAGATGATTCACATCGGTGATGAAGAACCAAAATTTTACCACCCTGAAGGGACTACTTTGGGATATTGATTTTAAGATGTTTATTAAGAAACAAAAGACTCAATAAGAACCTTTGACCCTCCCCTCTTTCCTGCCCAACTGATTCAGAGGGAAGAAACATCTTTAGGAATCTCAGGATGTTCCCTGAATAGCCTAATAGCTAGATACATCTGTGCCCCACTGATTCTGAGTTGCCAACAAGAATATTCCTGATGTGTTCCACTCATCAATTACCTGTAAATCTCCCATTCTCACTTCTAAAATCTAATACCCCGCCCCCTTTTCTTCTTTGTCCAGAATGTCTTACTTACCCAGTGCTGCCTCACTGTCTTTGGATTTGACGCTTACGTGAATTCCCCATGTGCAGATGATAAAACCTGATTTTTTTCTTATTAATGTCTCTATTAATTTGATTATTAGCCCAACTAAGAAGAACTTAGATGGTGGGAGAAAAAAATACTTATTTTTTAGGCCCCACAGATACCTTTCTCCTTTAGCCACCCCATCCCTTTTCTTCTCTCCTTTTCTATTTAATTCTTCTACCCAGAAAATTTTTCAAGAAGCAAAAATATATCCCTCTCTGCATTTTTATAAGATAATCAGTTTAGCTTCCAGGTTTCTGAGGTTTTTGAACACAGGAAATTATGCCTCCCAAATAATCCCATGTTATTCTCAAAAACCATTTGCCTCAGTCATTAGCCAATTACACCAGTTTTCCTTTTGAAAACTAACAAAAGATGATGATTATTTTTGTGGACAAACCTGCACTCAGGATGAGTCAAAAAGAATACAAATTTAATGATCACCCTGGGAGACCAAATAATAATGCATCCCAGGAAATAATAAAATTTATGATGGCCTTGAAATGGTGAAACTCCTTTCAGGTGTTTCTGAATTATAGGATAGTAATATAACCAAGATCTGGCAACAGCTCACAAAAGTCCAGAAGAGTTTTGCCTTCAAGTTTGTCAGCAAAGATGCTTAAATTGCTCCTCTTCAAAAAATAAAGATTATTTAGTATTGACTTTCCTGTGCATTGGACACTCCTGCAACATACTATAACTCTTGTTCTTGTAGGTTTGAGCTTCAAGGTCTCTGAATGCATAGGGAAACTAGTAGGGTGGCAAGTGAACCAACCTGTTTTTTTGTTTGTTTTGCTTTGTTTTCTTTTGGAGGTAGAGAAAGAAAGAGGGGGACAGGAGGGAGAGAGAGAGAGAGAGAGACAGAGACAGAGAGAGAGAGAGAGACAGAGAGACAGACTCCATAACTACCTCCTAAAGAAATATGCAAAGACCTGAGGTGGATGAATCAGAACACAGAGGATACAATGCTTCCCTAGATCACTAGATCTGAATAAAAAAAGCTTTGGAAGCACTGAGTGCTTCTTCTGATAAGCACCTATGGCTCTCTCCAAAGAGAGGCCTGGGAAGTTGGGCAAGTTGTTTTCTGTCCTGTCAAGAAAATATTTAGTAAGAACCTTGTAAACGGAAGCTCTCACAGCTGCCCGGGGGAGCTGTAAGTTTGCTTTGTAGTGTTTCTTTCAACAGGTTCCTTTGTTGATGTGCATGTACTCCCACACGGGTCTGGACTTCTACAAATGTGCTTAGCACTGTGGGCGGGAAGGCTGTCTGGAGGTCCTCAGACCATCCAGCCTGGCTCCGCCCGACCGCCTGGGCCTCCGTGGGCTCCTAATGGGACCCACAGGACTGCGATGGAGAAATTAAAATGGATTGACCCGCTGGGAGTGTGGTGAAGCAGTGGGGAGGCCGTCTGGAGGGAAAAGCACTGTTGCCCATGTTAAGTATTCATTGTATACGTTGCTAACAAAAAGGAATATTATATGGCTAACGAGAATGTCCCATTTCGGAAGTTATTTTTCACCAGCCATTCACCAACAAAATTTCAATAAGCATCTATGATGTATCGGAAGTTCAGCAGAAATCTAAGTGGCAGGGCTTGCTGCTATGGAATTTTAAAATTATGGTGAGTGACATTTGTCAACCCCAAGCAAAGGCCTGCAATAAAAAACAACCTAATATTGCTGTTTGCTTATATGGTCTGTGTTAAACACTGTCCCCACTTCCCAACTATATTAGATTTAAAAATACATTTTTTTAAGTTAGGAAATTATTGAATTTATTAAGCACATCCCCACTTACAAGCTCTGTAACCTTGAGCGTGTCATTGAACTGAGTCATTTACTCCTCTGTATAAACAAGGCTAACATCCACCGTGTAGGGTTCTTGTGAGACTTAAAAAAGAATTAAGAAAAATGGAGGCTGGTGTTCGCTAAACTCTAAATAAATGTGTTTTGCCATCAGCAGCGGCGGCGGCAGCCACATTCTCTTGCAATAATGCCAGCACTCCTCTAAGGAAACACTTCTCAAAAGGCTCTGCATCCTCGGTCTAAAGATTTTCTTGCTCTAAAGATTCTCTGGGGCTAGTGACCATATCCTTGATTCACATCAAAAGCCCCGTGAACCCTCTGAAATTAGCTGTGGAATGTTACGGCGGTGTGGCTATGAACATCTTTCTAGGAAACTTCTCAATACATCTCATCACATTCAGATGTTAAGAATCGTTGCCATTGGAAGCCGGGATGGCTTAGTGGGTTTGAGCACTTGCCCTGTAGTCCCAGGGTCCAAGGATCGAATCCCAGTCCCAGCCCATGGGGACCCACATGCTGAACTGGGGTGAGGTCCCTAGTTTGGCTCTCACCAGGGTGAACTTCCCACATGGGAGGCCTCTGGTTTGGCCCCCAGCTTGCAGGGGCAAAATCCCATGAGGGAGGCCCCCTGGCTTGGTTCCTGCCCTATTCGGCCCCAAGCCCAACTGTGTAGAATGAAATTATGTTGAAAACTGATGACATGCAACTAGGAGACTGCTCTGGGCCTTCCACCTTTTCTCTGTCAAAAACAATAAAAAAATAAAGAAATAAAAATCTTTAAACTATATCCGGTCATAGAATATTTTTTCTCACCTTGCCAGTACATCACAAGTTCACCATTGTAACAAAGCCTTTATATTTTCTCTTTTTTTCTACCTGGAACATTTTCCCCAGAATCTTTTGCATGGCTGGCCTGCTTAACATTTAATTCTCTGCACAAATGTCACCTCCTCCAAAGGCCTCCCCTAACTGTCCCTTCCTCTGTCAATCTCTGACAGATGAATAAGGTTTAAAATTATTGTAGTAAACTTGATGTCTGAAATAGCTTATTCATTTATTGGTTCAAATATTTGCTTTTCCTAAAGTTCAATAAGAGTAAAACCTTGTCTTTTCTAAAACAATGCCTGACACCTATTAGGTGGTCAATAAATACTTGTTACAAGAATGAATACATTTAAATAAATAAAATCCATCTTTGTCATAATGTAAGACTATTTTTAAAATATATCCCTACATAACTGAGTCCATAAGACCCAATTATCTGGTATTTATTTAAGAAATCTGATTATATTACTTCAGGGTTAATGTTCATGAATTCTGAAAATCAGCCAAATGCCAAGCAGAGCATAAAAACAAATAAGATCCCTCCCTAGGACACTTGCTATCTAAATTATAAACATTCAAAAGTCTTCACAAGATGCCTGTGCTAATAAGAAAGTGACCCAATATTCATGAGAACTTGAAAAGCCATTAATTTTGCTTTAAAATATTTTGGCTTTTCCATAATTAATATGTCATTATTGTCAGAAGACTAAGAGATCAAGGATAGTATCATAAAAGCATTGATTGATAAAACAACACTCATAGAAACAACAGTATTCAGTAAAATATCACAGTAACTTTTGATTAAAGAATCCAAAATCTGAGGTTAATGAATGCTAGAAACCTACTAAGCAGAAGAAGATTGAGTAGTTGGCATTAAGACAGAAAAGTAGGGTGTTTAAGATAATATGTAAATAGAAAACACGTTCTAGAAATGCCTGGGAGGAGATAAACTCTAAGTACTCGTGAGCCATGGAAAGTAATAGGACCAGTGTTTAGTTTCTCTGCTTTAACTTTCTTAGTTCTTACCTGATTATATTAAGAAGAAACCAGTCTTGTGTGCCTGCTAATTCATTCCTCCATTTTCTCAACATTCTATGCCTACCCTAGCCTTACTTCACAAGAGAGGCAGAATTCATCTAGACCATAAGACACTTAATCTAGATGGTCTAGAACAGGGGTGTCAAACTGGTGGCCCCGAGGTCATTTTTTGTGGCCCACGATGTTCTGAAATAAAGTAAAAATAGGAAAAATTGTTATGAAGAAAATAGCGCTTAGGGGAGATTGAAGCAATACCGTACACACAATTCCCTCGTTAACCCTTTAACGACTGAAGATGAGTATACGCATGGCCCAGTGCCTTTCCTGGGGACCTGTGGGCATATAAACGCGCTGACTCAGTTCCAGCAACATTTATAAATGTGATGTGGCCCACGTGAATCTTGCCTGTTGCACCAAATGGCCCGTGTTTTAATTGAGTTTGACACCCCTGCGCTAGAGCAAATTCCTCCCTCCCTCCATCTTCCTCCCTTGACCTCAATGTACAGATATGTTTAGATTTTTGTTGTTGTTGTTGCTTGTGCATGTCTTTTCTCATGAGTCGGTTAAAATTTATTTTGCAAGTGTTTGTGATAAAAACAATGAATAATTTAGTAAAAATATAAAACTTTCTTTTACCAAACAGTTATGTATTGGGTTCTCACAAGATTGCAATAAATGTCCAGGAAGGACTGAGAACTGAGGTATCACCAGAGAATTGGAAAAAAGAAGAGAAAAAAAGAAAGAAAAAAAAAAAGCTAAGTGTGAGAAGTGATGATGTGCTGATTAACTTGATGGCAGGAATTCTTTCACAATGTGTACATATATTGAATTATCACATTGTATACTTTAAATATATTACAATATAAACTGAAAAGAAAACTTGTTAGCACAATAATTATTATAAATATTTTCCAAATAAGTAGCGCTGATTATATAACTAGAATGTGTGGAGTGCTTAGAAGCAGCTTTTTCAAATGAACTCAATAAACATAAAACATGGAATGAACTGCTCTAGTTTTCCCATAGTCCCTATCTAGGACAGACTGCCCTAAAATAGATGAGTTAAGTTAGTCTGGGCCCAATTGAAGACTGCATAACATGGAGTTATGTCTTAGGCTATGTCCCCACAGGCAAATTGGAGCATTCTGGGGTCAAAGAATTCCTGCCAAACCCCCAAATCAATAGGGCCATTTCAATGATGACATCCCCAGTGGGTGAAGATATTTGACTCCACACATCAATGGCATGAGCTGCCGTCCTGGGCATTCATCAATAGGTCCTAGATCCCATTAAAGCTTTTAATGTCTCCTTAGTGGTATTAGGGTTCAATTGATGCCAAAGACACTGCCTGCCACTAACAATGATGTGGTGGCAGTCAGTAGAAAATGACTTACACATAGCCCTTCCCAAATATGCCAGGCAATTCTACTGCCTGCATTTACAGGCTTGGCAGGCTACTTCCACTTTATAGTAGGTCATAGTTGGTTGGCCCGGCCAATTTTCCCATAAGAAACCACTCCACCCCTGTTCTTAGTCCACGTTCAGGAAGAACTGGTCTCACTCACAGATTCAGGGAGAAGGATGTAACCCAGATCTGGTCCACCATCCTGGGAAAGTGCCACTGAGACCCAAACTCTGAACATTAATATGAAACTCTATTGTCTCCTACTGGGATTGGTAAATTGGTTGGATAGAACAGGGACATATTACTAGAAGCTCTCTGGCCATGAGGGTAGATCATTTGGTCTTCTGGATACATTAGTTCTAGAATTCAGGTGTCCATATTTTTTCAATATAGAAGCCAATAAATTATCTTTTTCATTTAGTCCATTTTCAGTTGCATTTTTTTATCCCTTGCAATTATTCTCAGGAACACAAAAAAAAAACATGGGCTACTCCACAAAATATGGGTTGATAAAATACCATTTGTTTTCTGGGACTGTACAATGTACTAACACTCCTTTTCTGAGACTTAGACCAAAAAGTGTCAAGGCATTTAAACAACAGATGTAGATAAAAGATGATGATGATAGATGATAGATAGATAGATAGATAGATAGATAGATAGATAGATAGATAGACAGATGATAGATCTTTTTTCCCTTCTTTCTTACATGTAATGTATCATGCTATATATACTCTTCTGCACTTTGCTTTTTACATGAGCAATATCTCTAGCAATTGCTCCATATCGATTCATAAGCATCTTCCTCATTCTATCTTACAGCACACCACTGTATGGGTTGTACCATGATTCTTTCAAATAACCTATATACAAGCATTTAGGCTGTTTCTAACATTTCATAAGTGCCAATAATGATGCATATAGCTCTCACTGTGAATAAAGTTCAACATACTTTCATATGCTTAAGGACCATTTCTATATCAACTATTTTGTGAACTGTCTAGGTCTTTTGCCACTCTTCTAATATATTTTTGGACTCTTTTCTTATCAATTTGTAATAGCTCTTCATATATTAGAAACATTAGATCTTTATCAGTAATATATCTTCCAAGTATTTTCTCCCAGTTTATTATGTGTGCTTTGAGTTTATGCTTTTGCCATGCAAAGGGAATTTGATTTTTTTTTAATTTTACACAATCAAGTTTTATTATGTATGGATATTGAATGATTATAGAAGGCCTCCATTTCACCCAGGTTATAAATGAATTCCCCTTAATGGTTAAATGTAAGTGTCTCTTGCTATATTACACGTGGAAATGGGTGTAGGAACGAAATACCATCTGCCGACTGGCCTCTGGGCAATTTCAAAGATGCATGAAATTTATTTCTGCAGGCCCTTCATCGAACAGTGGAGCTTTCATTTTCCCTAACCCCAGGATTCCTCTGCAGGCCAGACCTAAATTACTAAATGAGGCCCTGCTCACTCATAACTGCAGAAATCTTTATCTCACAGAGCAAACAATAATTTGTAGTGCAAATCTGGTTTATAATCACATGCATTTTTAAAGCAAAAATTATCTGTTTCATATTTTGTCTATCATCAATGGGTATATTTTCTCTTATTACTTTTATTATCAAGTAATTGATGTTTATTTTAAAGAAAAAAATAAAACTATAGTTAAGTCAAAACAAAAATTTTTGAGCTGTTAACATTTTAGAACATGTTAATATATCATCAATATGTACCTATTAAAAAACTTTCTTTTCCATAAGACTATACTTATGTTACCTCCTGTTTTATAATCTGTTTCCATTTTTACTTAATATAAAAACCTTTTCATATTATTGAGCTATCTACAACTGCATTTTAAAAAGTCACATGATAGTCCACTATATAAAGACAGCAAATATTTAACCATTTGTGTGCTTAAGGTATTTGGTTTTTCTTTTTCATATCATAAACATCTCTATGATAAAATTACTTAAAGACACACACACCTTTGTGAACTTGTCCAAAAATTTCTTGAAGGTAATACAGAGACATGGCATTGTTAGATGGAATACCAAACACTATATTTTATATGCACAGCTAAGTTGTGAGCAGCAGTGTCTGAGAATAATGATTCCCTTCACCCACATCCACCAACTTGGTGTTATCATTTTTCCTAGTCCATTTTTATTGAGTGATTTCTTAATGCAGGACTACTCAGTAGTATATGCTCCGCAGAAGCACAAAGGGAAGCACATTTAGAACAAAACATTATGGATGTGTATCTACAAACATTGTCAAAGTCCTCCCAGGCTCAAAACAATCCAATGAAACATCTGAGA
>PVKE010002465.1:0-82594 GCA_004027555.1 Craseonycteris thonglongyai | reverse complement strand
AAAAATGGCTAACCATGGTGTTGAGGCTGCTTTGGGAGGGCGTCACGAGGTCATCTTGGTCTTGGGCATGTTTGTCACTTGATTTCACAGTGCTGCTCTGTACCACCCGGGTCCTCACTCAGCATAGTTCTGTTTCTTTGACTTTTAATGTCAGCCCACATTACAGAGTGACATACGGACATATAAGATGGGGCTGGTGCTTCAGAGTGTGTGTATAGGCTGGGTGCAGACAGAGAACCCACTGGTTTCCGTAGTGCTCTTAAGAGGAAGAAGCCAACTCTGTACCACCCCCCCAAGTTTAATTGAGATACTGACTTATATGTAAATTTAAGGTGTACAACATGATTTGATACACATATGTTACATAATAATTAGCACAAATTAGCACCATAAGGTTACTGAACACCTCCATTCCCTCATATAATTATCTTTTTGTGTGTGTGGTGATAAAATTTAAGATCTACTCTTAACAACTTTCAAGTATACAACCCAGTGTTGTTAATGGTAGTCACCATGCTGTAAATTAGGTCCTTAGAACATCTCATGTTGTAACTACAAGTTTGTACCCTTTGACCAGAATCTCCCATTTCCATCACCCCAGAACCCCTGGCAACCACCATTGTACCCTCTTTCTATGAGTTTGGCTTTTTTAGATTCCACAAAGTAGTGATTTCATACGTACAATATTTGTTTTCTGTCTGATATATTTGACTTGGCATATTCCGTCAAGGTCTATCCATGTTGTCACAAAAGGCAGGATTTTCTTCTTCTTCATGGCTGAATAATATTACCATATACATATTACTATTACACACACATATATTATATATAAATACTGTTTTTTTAATCCATTCATCCAGGAATGGGCACTTAGGTTGTTTTCATGCCATGACTATTTTGAATAATGCTGCAAGGAACATGAGAGGACAAATAATTCTCTGATATCCTACTTTTGTTTCATTTGGCTATATACCCAGAAGTGGGATTCCTGAATCATATATTTTAAAGGAATCTCCATATTGTTTTTAATAGTGGCTGCACTAATTTACGTTCCCACCAACAGTGCCCTTTTCTCCACGTCTTCACCAACATTTATCTCTTGTCTTCTTGATGATAGCCATTTTAAGAGGTGTGGGGTGATATCTCATTAGGGTTTTGATTTTTATTTTTTGATTATTAACAATGCTGAGCCTATTTTCATATACCTGTCATCTAATTTTCTTTGAAAAAATGTCTGTTTAAGTTCTCTGCCCATTTTTGAATCAGATTATTATTTTTTTTTCTGGCTATTCAGTTGTATGAGTTCCTTGCATACTTTGGATATTAACCTTTGAACAGATAGATGGTTTGCAAATATTTTCTCTGTAGGTTGCATTTTCTGTAAGTTGTATTGTGTACATTTGCATTTAATTCTGTACGTTGCATCTTCATTTTGCTCATTGTTCTTTAGTTTGATGTAGTTTGCAATTTACTTTTGCTTCTGTTGCTTGTGCTTTTTGTGTCATATCCAAAAAATCATCACCAAGACCAATGTCAAGGAATTTTAAACCTATATTTTCTTGTAATAGTTTTATAGCTTTGGGTCTTACATTTAGATCTTCACTTCACTTTGAGTTAATTTTTGTGATGGGTGTAAGAAAGGAGTCTAATTTCCTCTTTTGCACGTGCATATCCAGTTTTCCCACACTATTTATTGGTAAAACTATTCTTTCCCCATTGATTAGTCTTGGCTTCTTTGTCAAATACTAGGTGACCAAATATGTGTGGATTATATTTCTGGTTTTTTATTCTGTTCCACTAGTCGGTGTGTCTGTGTTTAGCTAGTACCATATTGTGGTTACTATAGCTTTGTAAGAAAGTTTGAAATTAGAAACTGTGATGCCTTAAACTATGTTCTTTCTCAGGATTAATTTGGCTATTTGGGGTCTTTTGTGATTCGTACAAACTTCAGGATTTTTTTTTCCATTTCTGTGAGAAATGTCATTGTAATTTTGATAGCGATTGCATTATCTATAGATGGCTTTAGATAGTATGGATATTTTGACAATATTAATTCTTCCAAACCATGAGCAAGAGATAGCTTTCTATTTATTTATGTCTTCTTCAAGTTCTTTCATCAATGTCTCATAATTTTCAGTGTACAGATCTTTCACCTCCTCTATTAAATTTATTCCCTAAGCATTTATTTTTTTCATGCTATTTTAAATTGTGTTTGTTTTTGTTCTTTTAACTTCTTTTTTAGGTGTTTCATTCTTAGTGTATAGAAATGCACCTAATTTTTGTATATTGATTTTTGTATCCTGAAACTCTACTAAATTTCTCGATTAATTCTATGTGTGTGTGTGTGTGTGTGTGTGTGTGTGTGTGTAGTTCTGGGTTTTCTGTATATATGATATCATATCATCTGTTGCCAGAGACAGTTTTATTTCTTCCCTTCCATTTTGGAGGCTTATTATTATTATTATTACTTAATTTCTCTGGATAAGACTTCCAGTACTGTGCTGAATAGGAATGGTGAGCATGGCACCCTTGTCTTATTCCTGATCTTAGCAGAAAAACTTTCAATTTTTCACTTTTGAGTATGATGTTAGTTATGCATTTGTCATATATGGCCTTTACTATGAGGAGGTATGTTTCTTTTATACCCAATCTGTTGAAAGTTTTTATCATGAAAAAATGTTGAAATTTGTCAGATATTTTTCTGCATCTGTTGAGGCACTCATATGATTTTTTAAATCTTTAATTCTATTATTATGATATATCACATTTATTGAATTGTGTATGTTGAACCATCCTTGCCTCTTAGGGATAAATGAATCATGGCATATAATCTTTTTAATGTATATTTGAGTTCAGTTTGCTAGTATTTTGTTGAGAATTTTTATATCTACAATCATCAGGGAAATTGGTCTGTAATTTTCTTTTATTATAGCCCTTATCTGATTTTGGTATCAAGGTAAAGCTCACCTGATAAAAGAACAAGTTAGGGAGTGTTCCCTTCTCTTTATTTTTTGTGAACAGTTTGAGAAAGATTGGTATAATTCATCTTTAAATGTTTGGTTCTGGTCTTTTATCTTGTGGGAAGGTTTTGGTTACTGATTCAGCCTCCTTACTCATTATTGATCTATTCAGGATTTCTATTTCTGGGAAGCCGGGATGGCTCAGTGGGTTGAGCGCTCACTTTGCAGCACTGGGGATCAGGGATTGATCCCAGCCCCAGCCCGTGCGGACCCATGTGCTGAACTGGGGAGTGCCCCCAGTTCAGTTCTCTCTCTGTCTCTGTATCTCTCTCTCTCTCTGTCTCTCTCTGTCAAAACAATAAAAATAAATTTAAAAAAAAATTTCTATTTCTTCATGATTCAGTCTTGGTAGAACGTGTTTTTCTAGGAATTCATTAATTTCTTCTAGGTTGTCTAATTTGTTGGCACATAATTGTTCGTAATAGTTTCTTAGAAACGTTTGTATTTCTGTGGTATCAGTTAACATTTCCTCTTTCATTTTATTTGAGTCTTCACTCTTTTTTCGTAGTCTAGCTAAAGGTTTGTCAATTTTGTTTTTTGTTTTTTGGTTTTTTTTTAATATTTATTTATTTTTGACAGAGAGAGAGAGAGAGAGAGATACAGAGACAGAGAGAGAACTGAACTGGGGGAGCTCCCAGTTCAGCACGTGGTTCCACACGGGCCGGGGCCGGGATTCGATCCTCGGTCCTCGGCGCTGCAAAGTGAGCGCTTAACCCACTGAGCCATCCCGGCTTCCCCAATTTTGTTTATATTAAAAAACAACAACTAGCTCTTAGTTGATATTTTGTATTGTCTTTCTGGTCTCTATTTAATTTCCACTCTGATCTTTGTTATTTCCTGCTAACTTTGGGCTTAGTGTGTTCTTCTTGTCCTAGTTCCTTGAAATGTAAAGTTTGGTAGTTTATTTGTGATTTAAAAAAAATTATTAAATTTGTTGGGATGACATTGACTAGTAAAATATATAGGTTTATGATATATCATTGGTGTGTTGCATTGTGTGCTCACCATCCAGAGTCAGTTTTTCTTCTATCACTATATATATATACCGGTAGTAGCATCCCATACATTTTTGTATGTCCTGTTTCCATTTTTGTTTGTTTTAAGTCTATCTGGGATTTCAATGATGTTTGAATTGTTTCTTTTAATGGTATCCTATAACTCATATAGGATTGGTGCATTCTTTTTCTTTTTTCTTTTTTTCTGGGTTCTCAGGAACTCACCAAGAATCCAGTGGCATGGTGGACAGCCGGTGCACTGGTGGTCTGGGAGCCTGGGTTTATTGGGGTCCACTGGGAGACTGTGGCATGAGAGCTGCCTGGTGTCATGGGAGGCACCCAGCGCCTGGGTGGGCCAGTGGCCTGGGTTCACTGGAACCTGCTAGAAGCCTGGAGCTATAGAAGCTGCCTGTAGACATCAGGGTGAGCTGGGGGCCTTGGGTAGTAGGAGCTCCCTGGGAGCCTGGTGACATGGAAGTGAACTTGGGCTTGAAGAGCTTCCTGGGGCCGCTGGAGCTAGCTGGGGGTTGTGGTAAAATAGGTGCCCCCTCACTCCCCTCTCCCGTGGACAGGGTATATCTGTTCATGCTGGGCTTTCCAGACTTGGTCGAGGGCTGAGGGGAGTAATGCCAATCTATCTTTCTTACCCTCCTCGATGTGTCTTTTCTTTTCTTTCTTTCTTTTCAAAGATTTATTTTATTGAGTTTTTGACAGAGAGAAACAGAGACAGAGAGAGACAGAGAGAAGTGGGAGGGCACAGAGCAGTCTCCATAGTTGAAGTTAGTCTTTTCTTATTTCTGTACTTTATCCAGGTGCCATAATCCCTCACCTGCAATCCTTAGCTCTTGTGGAGATATTTTCACGCATAGACAAGTGTTCCTATCAATGTTCCCAGGAGAGTACAGGTGCTAGAAATTCTTCTACTGCCATTTTGCTGGCCACACATTCTTGAATCAGCTTATTTTTCTGCTTCTATGCCACTTATGATCCCACATGAGGCAGCTATAAGGATAAGAGGGCAGCAATAGGGCAGTAATATTTTTGTCTAGTAATTGGAAAGTACACAAATAGACTGACAGCCCCAGAGAATAGTGATTACTGTGTATTGTATCAGTTTTGCTATGTAACAATGTGAGAATTTTAATGGTCCCCCAAATATGCATTTGTTTCTCTTTTAGTACATAAAGGCCCTTAGTTGGCCATAGTTCTCCTCACCAATGTAGGCTCTCTGCAATTCCATTCCCCATGTCTCCTGATTTCTGAATGCAGACTCAAGGAGCTGTCTCTAGCTGGGCCATGGCATTCTGGTGGCATAGGGCAAAAGAGCAAGAGGCTGTGTTGACATATTTAAAACGTCCACATCCACTAACATAAGCAGGTCTTATGGTAGGACAAATGTAGGTATTGTTCCTCCTACCAGGAAGCATCCCAAGGGCAGAGGTATATCGTCTGCTTGCATGGGAGGGAAAGAATAATTTGAACAATAATAAGAGATACCATATTAATAATCAGCTAGACCTTAGTTTCCTTACTCTGGATTTTAGGGGTACTTGGGGGGTATCGTGGGAAGGAAAGAAGTCTTTGATTACAGCTGTGACAAAGAAAAGGATCAGAAAGTGTCCCCTGTCCATCCATTCCTGAACATATCATGTTATTTTACCCTTGAATTAAAAATGAATTCAATATTTAAAATGCAAATATAATTAGAAATGCAAAGAATATAACAGTGTTAAAATGCAAAGGAATGCAAGTATAAATTATGTAATTTATCTTTTTGACATCTCTTGTCTGCTGAGACTTGTGCTGACATAATTTTACCTTGTTTAGTTTGCAGATAAAAAAGATAATCCCGGGTACCATGTAAATTATATTGAGGAAAGCTCTTCTAAACCATCATATGGGAAAAAAAGAGAGCTGGGTTTTTTACTCACGCTGTTCACCAGTATCAAAGAAAATGGGAGAAAAATACAGTTTTACTTACGTAGGTCTTTCCTGTGATTGAGGTAGCAATTTACCCCTTAACATATTTTTTTCAGAGTGCTGACTTAGCCATTTTAAAGATGACAGGCAGAGGTATACTTCAGAAGCAGGCTATCCGAATTCTCCTTCTTCATAGCAACTACTCTCTGTAACCAACTTCCTACCACCTGTGATTGAAAAGTCTAAGGTATTAAGGTCTGAAAATTGAGGTTTTGAATCGAACGGAAACCACCCCAATTTTAACTCTTCTGCAGAATTTTGTGTTTTTAAATACTATTTTTTTAATACTATTTTTATTTATTTATTTATTTATGTATTTTTGACAGAGAGAGAGAGAGAGAGAGACAGACAGACAGACAGACAGACAGAGAGAGGTACAGAGACAGAGAGAGAACTGAACTGGGGGAGCTCCCAGTTCCGCTTATGGTTCCGCACGGGCCAGGGCCGGGATTCAATCCCTGGTCCCCGGCGCAGCAGAGTGAGCGCTTAACCCACTGAGCCACCCCAGCTTCCCCAATTTTGCTTTTTTAAAACAGTTCTACAAGAGTCTTTGCAAGGAACTTTTAAGGTTATTTTTGCTTTAGTTCTTCCAGTACATGAAAAAGAATACGAAGCTTAAAATATTATTAAAGTTGATATAAATATGAACGCATATTTTGGATGTGCAATCATTTTTCATAGCTATCTTTTACCACCAGTATGACATTGATGATGCAATATGACACATCTGTGTTGATTGCTATCTTTTACCACTGATATGACATTGATGACGTGATCTGACACAATTTGTTGATTGCTGTGTTTGGGAATTAAGTCACTCAGTGGCATTTTACTGTCCTTTGTTGAAGACCAAACTCAAATCCTGTTCTCATTTATGAGGCCTTCTTTAATTACTCCAGTCCTCAGTGAACTTTCTACACTGTGGTATTTATTACTTTTCACCCTTCCCACAAAATCTGTCATGTACTTTCCTGAATTACACAATTCATGGGGCAAGGCCCTATCTACCCTTGTTCCAGCTCCCAGCACAGGCTTGGCAGCTAGTTCATTCTTAATCTATATTTGCTGAAAGAATGAATGTGTTCATTTGCATTGTCATCTGAGTGCATATGTGAGTGGTTTTATATTCATAGGACTGTAACTTCCTTGCAGTCAAGGGTCATGTTGTATTCTTGTTGAATTTACACGGCACCTCACAAAGTGTTGACTAGGTACATGGTCTTTTATGTGATGTTTGTTGAAGTAATTCTCCAAGTTCAGTTATGTTGGGGTCTTCCATGGTATCATCTATAAAGATGTCAAGCTTAGTCTTTTAAAAATAGAGTTATGCATATTTTTCTGCTAAGGACTATCTGGAAGTCATACATATTGGCAATGCCAAAAAATGTATGCACATTTTAAGACATGTTATCTATATATTACTTTTGAAAGTTGAATTGAATTGTGGTAGCAATGTGTAGTATGATGTTCACTAAAAAGATGGCATTAATCCAATGAATGTTAGCATTACCATGTGACAGGCAGGACCGTCCAAGAAAATGACAGAAGCATGGTTGTCATTCGAGGAGCACCAGACCATTTTGAAGTGATATTTGAAATTTGAGAACATTGTAGAAGAACAGTGACAATGGAGTCATGAGTGTGCAACAGAACCTCCAACATACCTAGCAATTGCCTACATTCCTGATAAGATTGAGATGCATTGTAAATTAAATTGGCATGCACAGCGATACAAGTGGACACTTTGGTCAACGTTGCTCAAGCAGTAGTTCACCATAATCAGAAGTATCTGGATGCTGATAGTAACCACTTTGAGCATCTCTTGTAATTGCAGAAGTCAAATGTGACTTATATTCATCTTTTGTTATTGGTATATATTGAGTATCACAAGTAGATTACAGTTATTTCCTGCCTTAAAATGTGTATATACTTTTTTGGCACCCTCTGTATTTGCTGAGTGTTTCATATGGTACCTCACACCCAGGAGGTAAAGTGCTGAAATGAACTGCAATCTTAATTTTAACCATGATTTAATACTGTGTAGCTATGCTGACAAAAATCTCTAGATATTTATAACCCAAATGAAATATCACACAGTTAATGGGACAGAGAAAGAAATAGAATAATTGAGTTGTTAAATGAAGGAAAATAACAATCAAGAATATCATATTTGAATAATGGACTCTTTAAAGCAGGAAGAAGACTTTGAGACCTTTTTCATACATTTTAATACATCTAAGCCATTACCTGGGAGATGCCTAATATTAGGGACTCTGAGGTCATATGACCTTGGTTCCAGCCATGACTCCTCCGTGTACATGGCCATGTTCCATTTATTTAATCTCTTTGCCTCAAACCCCTCATCTCTGATATGGTGATAAAAGTAGCATCTATCACACAGGATTTTGAGAAAATGCAAGGAAAATACTTAGCATAATAATAGGTGGAGTAAGTGCTTAGTACAAATAAGTTATTATGTTGTTGTAATTATTTGTTGAATACGTATGGTACACTAGGAACGATGGGGAAGCTGCAATGAATAAGGCATGGCTTCAGGAGTTCATTAACACTACTACTAATTATTTTCTAAAATGATCATTTAGTAAGCACTTAGGCAGTAAGACACTATGTAAAATATTGAGTGTATTATCTTAATCCTTAGAAACAGTTCTTTTGTAAGTATGAAAACTGAGACTTAGGAAGACCAAATAAATATTTGAAGAGTTTAGAGTCAAACGTAGCTCTCGTGAGCTGGGAGATCCAAGATGGTGGAGTTGATAAACGTTGTGCTTGCCTCATCCCATGAACACATCAAAATTACAGCTAAATTATGGAAGAATCAACCTGGAGAACCACTTGAAGTTTAGCTGAACAGAAGTTTTCTAGCTAGAGATACAAAGAAGAAGCCACCTAGAGACTGGTGGGAGGGGCCAGGATGCAGAACAGGCTGGCCCCAAACCTCAGTGTGGCAGGTGAGAATTAAGAGGGCTATCTCAGCCCTGGCAGTCTCTCCTGGAGAAGTGAGGGACCCCACCCCCACACCACGTCCCCCAGCCCAGAGTCCCGGTGCTGGACAGAGGAGCGCCACTACATCTGGCTGTGAGAAACTGGGGATTCTGACCGTCCAAGTGGGAGAGAAGGTTGTGGGAAACCCAGATGTGCTCTTCAAGAATTTGTACAGACTCAGTCCCTCGCAACACTGACCCTGAGCTCCGGCAGTGGACAGTGACTTGGGGGGTGTCAGATACATATAGGGAAAGACAGTTGTGTGACTTCAGGGTGAAGGCTGATGTGCCAGTCACCACTTTCCTTGTGTGGGGTTCTCCTTCCATGCAACCAGCAAGCCAACACCATCTTTCCTGTCTTGGGCGCTCCCCCATACCCAGAACCAAACTGAATCTGATTGGTCTGGTGAGCTCCACTCACTCCACCCTGGTGGCTCACAGAGACACTGCTAGATCCACCTGTGTCCCTCATGAGACTTTATCAGCAGCTGGACACTACGAGAGCTGGCAGCTGGCTGCAGGCCTCTGAGTGTAACGGGTGTTTGTGGAGCTACCCCAGACCCGGTATTGGTTGCAGCCACCTAAATTCACAGCACAGTCTCTCTCACCTGCCTCCAGGTCCAGCACAGAAAGTGACCAAACATGGATCACTTTGTAGATCCTCTCTTGAAGTCACAAACTGGTATTAGGCAATGGTTGAGCCTGCACCGGAGCCCCCTCCCACGAGATCCCAGAACCAGCTACTTGGAGGTTGGCTTCAGACTACATCAGAGAACCACCCAAATTAGCCCCACAGTGGCACCCTGAAGGGTAGTCTCAACAGGCACCAGAGCTCGCTAGGGCAAATCCCACTCCACGTGGTAAGCCCACCACACAGTCACCCACAGGCTGTGGACATGGACAGCTAGTGAGCCCGAGGATCAGTCCCACCCACTGAGATGCTAGTAGCAATCAAGTCTCAAATATAGCAGAAGGGCACACACGACCCACACAAGGGACACTCACGAAGCACCCTGCACAGGCTCCACAAGACACCTACTACACAAGTCCCCTGGGCAAGACTGAGAGATGTAGCAGATCTACCTAATACATAAAAACAAACACAAAGAAGCAGCCCAAATGAGGAAACAAAGAAATACATCACAGAAAAAGAACTACCGTAAGCAACATGGAATCTAGGAACCTACCAGAATCAGAGTTCAAAACAATGGCTATAACAATGCTTAAAGAGATTAGAGAACTTCAACAAAGAGATGACAAGCATAAAAAAAGGACCTAGAAGCCATAAAAAAGAACTAATCCGAAGTGAAGAATATAATAACTGACATGAAAATGCACTAGAAGAAATCATCAGTAGATTAGATGAAGCAGAGGATTGAATCAATGATTTGGAAGGCAAGGCAGCAAAAAACATCCATTAGAACAACAAAATAGGAAAAAGAAGCCCCTCAAATGAGGATAGTTTAAGGGTGCTCTGGGATAACATCAAGTGTAATAACATTCCCACCATAGAGGTACCAGAAGGAGAAGAGAGAGAGAGCAAGGGCTGGAGAACCTATTTGAAGAAAGAATAACTGAAAACTTCCTTAACCTGAGGAAAGAAATAGACATACAAGCTCAAGAATCACAGAATCCCAAATGAGATGGACCCAAATAAGACACATTAAAATTAAAATGGCAAAGATTAAAGACAAAGAATCCTTAAAGCAACAAAAGAAAAGCAATTAGCTACCTACAAGGGAACTCCCTTAAGACTGTCAGCTGATTTCTCAAAAGAAACTTTGTAGACCAGGAGGGATTGGTGCAAAATATTCAATGTAATGAAAAACAAGGATCTACAACCAAGACTACCCAGCAAGGCTATCATTTAAAATTGAAGGACAGATAATGAGCTTTCCAGACAACAAAAAGCTAAAGGAGTTCATTACCACCAAACCAGTAGTACAAGGAACCTTGAAGGGGCTTCTTTAAAAAGAAAAAGGGGGGAAAATATAAAAAATATTTATAATAAAATACCTATAACTATATGTCTATCAATAATTACTTTCATTGTAGATGAATTAAATGCTCCAATCAAAATCATAGGGGTGGTTGAATGGATAAGAAAACAAAAAGCCATACATATGCTGCTTACAAGAGACACACTTCAGATCTAAAGATACACACAGACTGAAAACGCAGGAATGGAGCAAGTCATCTCATGAAAATGGAAACAAACAAACAAAGCTGGTGTAGCAATACTTATACCAGACAAAATAGACTTTAAAACAAAGGCTGTGTAACAAGAGACAAAGAAGGACGCAGTAATCCTCCTGGATATTTATCTGAAGAAATCCAAAACGCTACTTTAAGGGGACATGTGCATCCAAATGTTCGTTGCAGCGTTGTTTGCAATGGCTGCGATGTGGAGGCAGCCTGGTGTCCATCAATGGATGAATGGGTAAAGTTTAGGTGGTACATATATACAACGGAATATTGCTTGGTTGTGGAAGGGAATGGGTTCTTGCCATCTGTGGTGGCATGGATGAACCTGGAGGGTATTGTACTGGGTGGAGTATGTCAGACAGCGGAAGACAGATACAATGTGATTTCACTTAGATGTGGAATCTAAAGAATAAAATAAACAAAACAGAAACTAACTCATTGATGCAGAGAACATTTTGATGATGGCTAGATGGGAAAGGGTTGAGGAGGTTGGTAAAAAAGGGCAAGGGATTAAGAAGTGCAAATAGGTTGTTACAAAGTAGTTATGAAGGTGTAAAGCACAAGGAATATAATCAATAATATAATAACTTTGGTGTCAGGTGGGTACTAGATTTATCAGGGTGATAGGGGGCAAGCGGGAGACAGGCTGAAAATGGTGAATGGACTAAGCAATGCGAATTGGTAGTTACAAAATAGTCGTGGCGATGTAAAGTGAAGCGTAGGGCATATAGGCAATAACATGGTAACGACCATGTATGGTGGCAGGTGGGTACTAGACTAGTCAGGGGGATCGCATCTTAAATTACACAAATGTCTAACCACTGCGCTGCATGCCTGAAATTAATATGTAAGACGATATTGAATGTCAGCCGTAATTGAGAAGTTTAGAAAGGTGTGTGTGTGTCAGGGGAAGGGGAAGGGGAATAAGAGGTCCAAATTTTGGGGTACAAAACAAATAAATCAAGTGGGTGCAATGTATAGCACGAGGAATATATTAGTCAATAATAGTGATAGTGTGGTACAGTGTCACATGGCCACTGGACTTATCATTGGGATCACTTCTTTAGGTGTATAAATATTGAACAACTCTGGTATACATCTGAAAGTGATATAATGTATGTTAGCTATATTTTTTAAATAAAAATTAAAAAAAAAAAAAGAGAAAGAAATAGAGCAGCACATTATATGCCAAGTTTCCTCCCTAAATGTTTTGGTGAACATAGTCAAGATATTTGGGACCCTGACTGCTATTGTTAACTTCTTCCTCAGTGATATTTGCCACCGTAATCTCATTTGAGACTTTAAATGAATTCAGAGTAAAAATTGTTAAGATGGCAAACAAAGGAACAAAAGCCGAAGCAAACAAAAAACAGCTCTCCTGGCTGAATTCTGCAATTAGGAAGCACCTCCAAAAGTGATGTGACGATGGAACAATAGTACTGTTGCAAAGTAGGTCTCTTTAGGAAGGGAAGAGCTGTTCACGGTAGGGGTGACTGGAAAACTGCACAAGGCAAGTGACATCGAATAAGCAGGATTTTAAGAGAGCAAAACAGGGGTAGAGTTTTAGTTTGACCCATGTGAACTTATCATTTCTGTAGGCCCAAAAAGTCAAATATTGTTCATTTCATATACTTGTAGTTCAACCTAGAATAATTCGTGGCAGTGGTAATGACACGGGCAGTGTTTAAAAAAATGGGAAGTTTTCCCATTTTCCAAGGAGAGAGGCTGTATGTTAGAGAGAAAGAAGAACATCAGAAATGTGAACAGATTAGGGTACATGGATTCCGGGAAAAGGAGAACTGATCTTTAAAAGGATGAAGTTCAAGAATAAGTGACTAGGGGAAGCTGGGATGGCTCAGCGGGTTAAGAGCTCACGCTTTGCAGCCCTGGGGACCGAGGATCAAATCCCGGCCCTGGCCTGTGGGGACCTGTGTGCTGAACTGGGGTGTGTTTCCCATGCTGGAGGCCCCCAGTTTGGTTCTTGCCCCCTGATTTGGCCCCTGGCTTGAGCGGGCGTGCCTCCCATGTGGGAGGCCCCCAGCCCAGCCCCCACCCTGCGTGGTCCCCACCCACCTGTGTGGAACAAAACCATGTTGAAAATTGATGAAGTTCAACTATGGAGACTGCTTTGGGCCCTCCCCCTTCTCTCTCTCTCTCTCTGTCTCTGTCAAAAACCATGAAAAAAAATCTTTAAGAATAAATGACTAATGCTGTGATTGTTAATGTGTAAGAATTTGAAGTCATTTTAAACATCTTTTTATTTGTAGGCAACTTATGTAAGATATCAAGAAATGATTTAATGAAAGCTGTAAGGAACGGTAAGGGGAATGAAGGTGTTCCCACAGAGGTACATTAGGTTTCCATGAGACATTAGAGGAGTCCTCTGACAGCACAGAGTTCATGGTTTCAAGAAGAGGTGTGACGAGGACTGTCCAGACAGAATCCAGCCACTGTCAATAAAACCAGAATGGTGACATGGCTGGATACTTTCCAGACAGCGCTTGAATTAAACAGAAATAACCTCATAAGTGTCCCTTCTGCTTCACGTGCACCACAAATGGAATTTCCTGGACACAAACGTCGAAGGATTTTACAATGTGTTAGACGGTTGATTTTGTACTTTTCTGATGGAAGAGGAGAGACGATCTTACGTGCTTTGCTGCCCTGCAGTGACGATTTATGTGGAGAGAGACCACGGCCGCACTGCCCTTGCTCTGAGCGGGCACAGCCTGTATTGCGGGAAGAATTCTTCAGCAGGAAGCGAGGTGACCTGATTTACAAGGGACCCAAGTACAGGGCTCTTTCCACCCCACTCATGCCAGGCTCCTAGAGCTCTTTGTCTCCAGGAAGCTCTATTTTATTTCTAGAGACTTCTGGAAAGCAGGAAAGGACAGTGCTATCTCTTGATATTGTTATATACTGAGAAATAGACCAGGTCCTCTCTACATTATTTCATTGAATTGCTCAACAACCTTATTATTATTACTACCTTTATTGTTATATTATCATTGTTATAATTTTTGAATATATAACAACTGAGATGAGAGAAAGAAAGAGGCCTCAGGTCACGTTGTCTAATCTCAGCCCCGATCTCACCAACTCCAAGGCCCCTACTACCTGCTCTGTCTCAAGGTGCCCTGCGGCCAGACTTCCTCCCTCTCCTCTTGGTTCGCCCCCTATGACATTTAACCATTTTGATACCGGCATGGACCCCAATGAATCAGTGGTTCACAGCTGGGGTCAATTTTCCCATCAGAGACCATGTGGCAAGGCCTGGAGACATTTCCGGTTGTCACCGTTGGGGGCGGTGTTGCTGCATCTAGTCGGTAAACACCGGGAGAGCAGCTGTGCAACGCCACAATGCACACGTCCGCGCGCCCCACACTGCACACGTCCGCGCGCCCCACAATGCACACGTTTCCAAAATTAACACGCCTGTGCACCCCACAATGCACACGTCCCCACAATGCACACGTCCCCACAATGCACACGTCCGCGCGCCCCACAATGCACACGTCCGCGCGCCCCACGATGCACACGTCCCCACAATTAACACGCCTGCGCACCCCACAATGCACACGTTTCCACAATGCACACATCTGCGCGCCCCACACTGCACACGTCCGCGTGCCCCACAATGCACACGTTTCCAAAATTAACACGCCTGCGCACCCCACAATGCACACGTCCCCACAATGCACACGTCCCCACAATGCACACATCCGCGCGCCCCACTATGCACATGTCCCCACTATGCACACGTCCCCACAATGCACACGTCCCCACAATGCACACGTCCGCGCGCCCCACGATGCACACATCCCCACAATTAACACGCCTGCGCACCCCACAATGCACACGTCCCCACAATGCACACATCCGCGCGCCCCACAATGCACACGGCGTCTCCACACCGCAGGACCCCCCAACTCACACAGCCAGGAACGCCGAGGTCAAGGGGCCTTGGCCTCCACCCTCCGTGCCTCCTTATCCCTTCTGGAAATTTCTCTCCAGCTTCTGACAACCCCATTTTTTATTTCTGGTCAATTAGAAACACTGAATCATGAATGTAACCTTTGCATTGTCAGACTTCCGTTAAGATCTGTGTGTGGAGACGATTCGCTAGACCCGGCGCGGTAGCGAGACCCTGTTTCTTGTTCTCGGACGCTGGTAACCGCGGGCAGACTTCTCGTCTAAGCCAGGATTGAAACCAGCAGGACTATAACGCTGCTAAACGTACACGCGTCCGTAGGGAAGGCTTGGCGTTCTCGCAGGTTGATGGGACGGGAAACGTTTTCCAGGTGAGGAAAGGGAGACCGCGGGAGGGTAGTGCCACATCCCTCCGGGGGGCGCTGAGCATAAGCATCGACGCCTCCTGCCTCTGCAAGGCCGCACAGCCATGCGGAGGACGCTGTAGTTCAGAACCCGACTGCCAGCAGGGAGGGATTTGTTCTGCGGGCTTTGCAGGGCACTCAGCGCACATATATAATGTCAGGGCCTCCCGCCCGCCCTCCCTGTTTCTTTTACAGCTTGTTTTGGTGTATCTGATGAATGAGCCTGCAAACGATCTAAACTCTCCTGCACTTTGCTTTGCCTGTGTGAATACAGCCACAAGCTACACAATTAACTTCCTCCTTGCAACCTCCTTAATGGTTATACATTCTTTACACAGAAAGCTTGTATTTGTTTGCTATGCCTTGCAAGACAGCTTTAGATGGGATATATCATCACAGTCCTTTTTAAAGGAAGAATAGCTCTATATACATTTGCACAAAAACCCAAGGCACACATAATGTATAGAAAGACAAGCTTTACAGGTCCTGGAATTTTGTTCTTTCCCCCCCCCCCCGCCAAATCCTGAATGCTTAGATTTTGGATTTCCTAATGGTGGCTTGAATGCAAGAACACAGTCCAAGGCCTTACCTGGTGGCATTATACCGGAATAGCCACAAGAGGGCGTGTGGAGAACGCAATCCTCTTTGGAACTGGGTTTCCAGAGACCATGCCCTTCATGACCCAGCAGCAGCATCTGCAGTTTCTTGTATTCTGCGTTGGTGAAACAGATCCTTAGAACAATCACTTACTCGGTGTGTGTGTGTGTTTAACATGCTGTCGAACAGAAAAGGGAGAGAGGACGATTCTATGAGATTTTCTGCCTTGGACTTTTTCGCATCTGGGAGAGGTTCAGCCCAATCAGCTCCCACAGGCGTGTGTTCTACTTGATTTAGCGGCAACTTGCACCACCGAAAGTGGCTGAGGCTACTGGGGTGACTTGGGTTTGAGTAGAATAAATCACTCCAAGCTTGCATGATATTTCCTCAGCAATTTATTTCTGTTTAAAAGGAACAGTGGATAATGTCGTTGGCCTTGGCATTTTCAAAAGAAAAGAAATCATCACTCTCTTTTTTCTTTCACGAGTTAGAAAGGAGCACAGGAAATCAGAGTCCCAGGTTTCCTCCCCTCCCCCACTCTGTGTGTGTGCCACTGTCCCTGGTGGGTGTCCCACACACTGAGGGGTGCTTGGACACTTCCAAGGATACCCAGAAAATCGCTGTCAGAAGGCATGCTCTGGGGAAAGAGGATGCAGGTAAAGGGTCTTCTAGGGCCATGGTTCTCAAACTTTGGCGTATGTGACGGTCACCCAGAACACTTGTTCAAACACAGACTTTGCCCACCCCTCCCCACCCCCCAAGAGGTTCTGATTCAGGAGGTCTGAGATGGGGCCCGGGAACTTGCATTTCCAACACATTCTCAGGGACGCTGACACCACTGGTTGGGGTGCACCCCTGGAGAATCACTGCTTTGGGGCATATTGTAAGATTCCTGAGACTTCTCGATGACCACTGAGGTTGGGCCTGGGTGTCTGAAGCACATTTGCCCCATATGGAGGTAATAGGGTTGGCTCCTGAGGTTCCCAGCCAGGCTCTAAGGTCCTGACACTGTTCCATACTCAGTCTCCCGGTCTCCCCAGACTCTCAAGCCCCATGAAAGCTGAATAGAATAAGCCCGCAGGCCACTTCTCCTCTCTCCTCCATCCCCCAAAACCCCAAACCACCGAGCGGCAACAACTTGCACAATCCTGCAGGTTGCTGTGGCCTCTATTTTTAAATCCTAATGTAAGGGTGTCCAACCTCTTGGCTTCCCTGGGCCACATTGGAAGAAGAATTGTCTTGGGCCACACAGAAAATCCGCTAACACTAACGATAGCTGATGAGCTAAAAAGTAAGTAAGTAAGTAAATTATTGCAAAAAAATCGCATAATGTTTTAAGAAAGTTTACGAATTTGTCTTGGGCCCCATTCCAAGCCCTCCTGGGCCGCAGGTTGGACAAGCTTGTTCGAGCACATGGGGGAAATGTGGGTAAATGCTTTCCCTACCGAGTGCACACAGTTTGCCAGTGTGTGTACAGTTTGGCTCCGTCTCTGGGTGACCTTGGCACGTTAACCTCTGCGTACACTCATGTTCTCATCTGGGAAGTGGGAACAGTAGCTGCACCTCCTTCGCAGGGTGGTTGTGTGGGTTAAATGAGTGACTATCTGAACAGCACTTAGAACGATGCCTCACACATTCTTCTCGCTACACTTAGCTGTGACCGTCACGCCTCACCTTTGCTTCTCGTGTCCCTTTCCTTACGTGGCAACTGGAACTTAGACGCCTCGTGGTTCCCAGGAGTGTGCCCTGTGCTGTGTCACTGGGAGGCCAGCAGTACCATGGCCTGACCTCTGACCCTTACCCCTGGCTGAAAAACAGGGTGTGGCTATGAGGCAGCTCCAGGGATCAGCTAGGAGGGTCAGTTATAACTTCTGAGTAGAACAGGGGCCCCAACCGGATACCTGGTTGAGGGTTTATTAATTTCGAACAATCCGTTGTGCTGACTCTATTGCCTTTGTGACAGATTAGAACATCCTGTGGGACAGCTGTTCTTTGTGCCTTGAGCTATAAACAGGCAGCAACATGGCAGGAGGAGAAAGGAGACACATCTTCCTGGTCAGATAAGAGGATCGCTGCCACGCTGCTGCGTGGTGTGGGCACTGCACTTCTCACAACGGGCTCTGTCCCCTAAGTGATAAGATGGGCGTAAGGGTTCATTACTCTTCTGGATTTCCAATCTTGCTTCCCACAGTTCCACGTCTGATATATAGCTAAGTCATTTTTAATTACTTGTAAACTTCAAACAAATACCTTTGATGTGGGTATTTATTTTTACCTTTTTACTTAAAAAAAGTTATTCACTGAATAGGTCATGTCTTGTCATGATGCAAGATTCAAAATGTTGGAAAGGGTTAACAAGGAAAAATAAACCTCTGTCTCATACCCATCACCTATCTACACAGTGTTCATCCACTGAGATTTTTTAATTAATAGACATGTTTTGGAGCAGTTTTAGGTTCATAACAAAACTGAGTAGGAAAGTACAGAGTTCCATATACTCCCTGTGTCAATCTGTGTCCGTATCTATCTATTCCCCTTACTAGGTAATAAACTACCATCTTCTTTTCCTACCTCCAGAATGGGATACACTGATTTGTCTGTAAGAGACGTTTAGTAAACACTGCTAGCACAAAATGTCAGTGATGGTGTTGCCAGTAAGAACTACTGACTAATTTCATTCTGTGTTCCTGTACTGTGAGACACACAGAATCTTTTTTGTGAAGATTCATTTTTGTTTATTTATTTATTTATTTATTTATTTATTTGTTGACAGAGAGAGAGAGAAACAGAGAGACAGAGATAGAGAGAGAGACAGAGAGAAGGGGGCGGGCCCAGAGCAGTCTCCATAGTCGTGCACCATTAATTTTCTGCAGGGTTTCGTACCATAGCTGGGTTCAGGGCCGCACAGGGCAGGAACCTGGCGGGGGGCCTCCCTCATGGGAAGCACACCCCAGTTCAGCGTATGTATCCGCATGGGCTGGGGTATGATCCTCGGAGCCTGGGACTGCAAGCCAAGTACTCAACCTGCTGAGCCATCCCGGTGTCCCCTCATGCAGAATCTTAAGAGGCCTTGTTCTCGGAGTCACAGGAGCTGAGATATGTTGACTTTTAGTACATATTAGAATTAATGCGAAGTGTTTTCACATAAATTATCTCACCTAGCCCTGCCCCACGCAGCTGAGAGACCTGCTCACTGCGGTCTGGGTGGCAGCCTCCCCATCAACACCCCCTTCTCTGCACAGCTGACGTCACCACCTTTAACTCTGGGTGACACAGAGTCTCATCTCCCCCAGGGGGACATTAGAGGCAGGTGCTGCCTCTTGCCGGGAACAGAATGTCTTTCCTGAGAGAGAACCCCCAGCCATGTTTTGTCTCATTTTCCCCCTCCGACAACAAACGCTGGTGGAGTGATCACCATCACTTTTCTAGGAGAGAGACGGCTGCGATTTTGTCCCAACTCCAGAGAAAGAAGTCATGATAGTTTGACATTGGGTCATTTCTTAATGGTCACAGTTACCGTTTTACCTGTGGGGGTAAAATCAAGTGTGTTCAGCTAAGTTTTTCTGTTTCTTTTTTAAAAATTTAAGTATATAAGTGTTGTTGGTATAAAATCTTATATTGATTATAGTAGTTGCAAAGGTACAATATGGGATTTGACATTTGTATACCTTCCAATGTGATCACCCACTAATTCTAACAGTCGTATGGTACCGTGTAAACTTATCACAATGTTATTAACTATATTCCCTTTCCTCTTTTTATTTTTAAAGGACAATAATCGGTTACATAGGTAATCAAGGTTTTATTGTACATCCTACATCATAAAGGCCTGGTGTTGTGCTGAAGAAGATCTAGTTGAGAGAGTAGTGACATGTTACGCACATTGATGTGTATGAATTAATAATTTTATAAAAACTCACCATAGCAACTCAGTATTCAAAGAGCTCCAAGTGCGCAACTCTGTAAAGTGATTAGACATTCCTTAATTTATTTGCTCGGTGAATCTTTTTTCCATGTTTTAGCTTATAGTAAATAACATTTTTATGTATATGTATACACACGTGAACACTCATGTGGATCCATTTGAGTAAGTTTTGTGGAATACTGGCCCAAAGAACAAATTGTAGTTACTATAAATAGTATGAAATGGGGAAATGGGTTGAATTTTGTTTTTATCTCAAGAGGAAAAAAATAGGGGCCTACTTGATTCCCTTCTAAAAGATGAAAAAACTTGAAAGATTTTGTTTTTCAAAGGTGAAATATTTAAACAATGTTCTAACTCCCATAATCTTTATACCTTTAGACTAGCTTTATGGTGACCAAAACCTAAGACGTGGGGAATTATACAACTGGAGCTGAAATTCCTCACGGAGGCAGCTGGTGAGGAATGGATTGGGGGCCGTGCTGGGATGTGCTTCTGTGGAGCTAGGAGGAGAGTCCTTGATTGAGAGGAGTGATGTGTCTGGTCTAGAAGGTTCTGTTCTCAGGGCCCTCGGTGCTTTGTTGCACAAGAAATAAAATTTTTAAAATGCCTTCTGTTCATCTTTGATCTCTAATAATCTCTTCCCACTCTTGTGACTTTCTTGTTTTAGTATTTTGGGAACACAGGGCCCCGTAAGTTCTTCCTCTTCAGAACCTGCCTTTCAAGGGCATTTTTGATGCTCAAACAATTCCCTGCTGTTTACAACATCAGAGTTGTCCTCCAAATAATTTCACCTCTTAACTTCAATAGAACCCTTTCTACTTTTCATCTGACTTGGTAGCTAACAAATCAAGAGACAGGAGAGAGGAAAAGAAAACCTCCTGTATTGTAGATTCTTTCATTTTTCTGTTTTTCAGAGGTTACTTACTAATGACTGATCTTCAGTCTGTTCTGACTTTTATATTTTCACATTTTTTTATAACTGAAATTTGTGAATTTCCTCCATGTATTTCTTGTTTGAAAACAATTCTATAATTTCATAGAAAACGTAATTGGAAAGTACTTTATTATAATTCTTTGACAGAGTTCTTCTGTCATTAGACTTACTCTAGTCACTTTGATTTATAGACTCTTAAGAGAATTTATGTGTTTCTCAAACAGTAGGCACATACAGCATTAATAAGATATAGCAGAGTTCTCAAGAGGGTTTGTTTTTTCATGGCTTTGATTTGATCATTTCCCCAAGTCATGGGGCTTATAAAGTTAGTAAGGACACATTTAATGTCAGGAAGAGAACTGGCTGAACAATGAGGAAGTTTGCTATCCTCTGTGGGAAGTCGAGGAAAGGACA
Source organism: Craseonycteris thonglongyai (assembly GCA_004027555.1). NCBI lineage: Eukaryota > Metazoa > Chordata > Mammalia > Chiroptera > Craseonycteridae > Craseonycteris > Craseonycteris thonglongyai. Next base: position 61,185 of record PVKE010002465.1, on the reverse strand, counting down.
GGGGTAAGGCTTTCTGCTCCACTTACACTTCCAGCATTTCATTGGTTCTGCCTTCCTGTGAGCAACGTCCAGGAGATAAAGAAAGGGCTGTCGTGCCTTGTGTTTCCTTCTTAAGACCCAGAAACACTTTCCCAAAGGAACCCCAAACAGGTTCCATTCACTGGGATTGACTGGGGTAGGTCACGTGCCCATCTTTGACCCAATCACTGTCCAGGGGCATTGGAACGCTGTGACTGTGAGGCCAACGCTTGGAGGGGCCTTGACCGTGTCTCCAAGCCTCTCATTTCACTTGCCCTCAGTCAAGCTAATCACCTGGGGTGGCCACATGAACTAAAATTTCAGAGTCACATGGCATTCTAAGGTGACTACTCATTCTGTGCTTTAACATCAGATACGTTGAGGTTTCAGCTGCATTTGTGAGCCTCCTATGGTGATACCAAGCAGATTCCCCTGGGAAGAGGGAAGGTGAAACTTTTTGGGTTACTCTACCAGACACATTTAATAAGGGTTGCCCATTGATCAGAAGAAAGTATTCCAGCAGTGAATAGCAACTCTGCCTTGCTCGTGGCTCAGTGTGAGTCACAGCTCTCATAAGGCGGTCTTCTGGGTTACTGATATGAAACTCTATTAAGACTTTAGTGTAAGGGAACTATTTGTAAGAGTTTTTCTGCATAAGACCAAAAACAATGGAACAATTTTTTTTTTTCTCATGAAACCATTTCCTCCCCAGCTTTTCTCATCCCTATTTACTTATTTGCCTGAGCCACAAACATGGTGATTATCCTTGATTTGTCCCTATTTATCTTCTTGCAGTTTAATTCAAATCAATGAGATCATACATTGAACTCCAAATGAATCAGAATTCCTCCACTTCCCTCCAACTGTATCCCACCTCCCTAGTGTTAGCTCCAGGGTGGGCTACTGGATGGGCTGCCTCTGATCTCTGCTGTCTCCCTGATTTCATCTATATCTCAATCCTCCAACACATTCTTAAATCTGTGTCCAGCAGCACCTTCCAAAATGGAATTTGTACAGTACTTCTTCAAATCTTTTAATGGTTTCCCAGTGCATTAAGAATAACATACGTGGGGATGCCGGGATAGCTCAGTGGTTGAGCACCTGCCTTGCAATCATGAGGCCCAGCCTGTGCAAACCCCACGTGCTGAACTTCAACACAACTGGTGACTGCCGGGATGGCTGGGCAGTGAAGGTTCTCACCTCCCATCCTGGAGGCCCCAGTTTGGTTCTCACCCAGCGTGGCCCCGCATCCACCTGTACAACTGTGGAGACTGCTCTGGTCCCTCTTCCCTTCTCTCTCTCTGTCTCTGCTCTCAAAAACAATAAAATAAATATCTATATAAAAAAAGAATAGCCTCCATAATCCTGGCCATGTCTACAGTGTCCTGCACGTCGTCACCCTGCTTGCTCACTTGGTACCATACTGCCTTCACTCCATCCACACTGGGCGTTTCTGCTTGAACGTGGTTAGATGGTTTCCAGCATGGAGCCTTCAGTCATACGGTCCCCTCTGCTGTGATCATCCTTTCCTGGTCTTTGTATGCTTGGCTCCTGGGCTGGTTTCACCCTAGGCTGTACTTTTTCACAGCAGCTTTCTCTTCTCAGCCTCTTTACATGGACCTCCTCCTTTGCAGGAGCAGGGAGGCTATCCTTTTAGCCTGTTCTTTGCTCTCATCAGCCTTTTCTTTGTAGTTATGTGCATCTTTGTTTTCCTATTTCTGATCCGTATCCCTCATGAGACCTGATGCTCACGGAGAATGGGTCTAGGTTGATTCCATTCAGCACTCTATCCCATTCCCAAAACAGACCCGGTTCCAGGGGGTCTCTCTGTACAGGAGTGACAGGAGCAGATCCTTGTATAGTGACGATTCCCTTGGGTACAGATAATGTCTCTATGTTCCTTCCTAGCACCTAGCTGAGTATTCATCACATAACATGTCCTTAGTGCGTGCTTATTGTTGAATGAATGGACATCTCTTATTAGAACAATAGAAGTCAGCATTTGACTGCAGGATCAGGAAATGAGAGAACAGGTTCCTCATTATTTGGAGACATTCAACTGCGTCATTAGCAGGGTGTGTGATATTTTTAGGTAAGTTTCATACCATTCTTGCAAAATGCAAAATAGCACATTACTATTTCCTTAATGAGCAAAGATTACCCAAGAAGAGTCAGGAAGTCAGAAGAAAATAATCACAGACAGAGAGAGTGGGAGAACCACCTCACCCAAATTTAACTTGATTATATAACATATATTAGTAACTCCTGGAAGGTTGAAAACAGCTATAGATAAACCTCTTGGGTGCCAGAAAATCAGATAGTCCTTGTCTTTGTTAGGGTCCTACTTTGGATTACCTCTTGACTAGTGAAACCTTTTAACCCATACTGATAAATGTTAACACGTACCCAGTATTTACAGTATGTCAAACACTGTTCTAATGTATTAACTCATTTAAGACTTCCGCAGCCCTCGCTGATGGCTTATATTAATATATTATACTTATTTCACTGAAGCACAGAGAGGCAAGTGACATACTGAAGATCACACAGCTAGCGAGAGGCAGAGGAACATTTTGAACATAGGCTTCTAATTATCATAGCGCAAAAGACTCCCTTAGTTACCAGCACCAAGAAACTGAAGATGAGTGTGAATTACAGTTATAAATATTCATGATCACTGCCTTTCTTACTGCTCAAGTGTTCACTGGGTCTCACAGAAGGTATTTGAGGCAAACGCAATATAATGCATGAACACAGGTATGTACAAAATATAAAATGAAATGAACTGTGTTCTAAAAAATAATTGCGTTTGTCCTTAGAATAGAATCCTAGGAGTGTGATTTGATAGCTGGCCACTGACTAATTAATAAAGTGGTGAGTGATAAAGGGACAGGTGGCCTAGACCAATGCCACCTGGGTCTGTTCTGTCTCTCTTAGCGTTGCGACCTTCACTTCCCCGGCTCTCAGATTCTGCAGCAGATTTAAAGCACTGGGTTAGCTGACATGTCAGTGCAGCCAACTTTAACCTTGAATAGTTCTATGCAAAGTTACTGCATTAATAGAAAAATAAAGTTGCCTTAGGTATTTTCTTATTTTAGACCTATGAAGCCATCTTATAATAATTCTATCAGTTCTAATACCACACTGTTTCTAGCTGGAACAATGGCTTCTAGTCTTACCTTCTACCTACTTAATTCTTTCTTTTAAGTTAATTTTATTGTTTGGAGAAGGTGTGGGAGAGAGAGGGAAGTGGGGAGAACCCAGAGCAGTCTCCATTGTTGTACATCAGTTGTTGTGATATGGTTTTATTCCCCACAAGTGGATATGGAACTACACGGGGTAGGAACTGAACCTGGGGCCTCCTGCATGGGAAGCGAGAACCTTGGCCACTGAGCTGTCTCAGTAGTTACCAGTTGTGCTGCCGCTCAGCATATGGGGTTTGCAGAGGCCAGGCCCAGGAAATGAACTCTGGACATCACTATTGCAAGGCAAACACTCAATTGCTGAGCTATCCCTGTGTCCCCGTAACGATCTTGATAGTAAAGAATACTTCACATCCATCTTTGCATCTCTTGTATTTAACACAGTACCTAATCTATGGTAGCAGCTCAGTAAATATGAATGGAAGGGTAAAAACATGAATAGAATGACTGAGAAAACATCAGTGGTGTAGAAAGCACATCTTGCTTTTAAGTTCTCATGTTTTGGGCTGAATGCATGCAGAGACAGGGGATGGAAGAGGGCGGAAAATGTGCATGCAGAGTGGAAAAATCTGTGGGGAGGAAGTTCAGTTCCATTGCCCTATGGTTTTCAGCTGCTTCTGATTCTCTTCTGTCTACAGTAAATAAAAATTCTATAATTTTCTGGTATCTGCTATGGTATCAATGCTCGAATATATCTTTGGAAAAGCTGCATATTTCATTTGGCCAGAAAGCCAGAAATGCTGGATAAGAGTGCGTATGCCAAATTGGCAATTAATTTGAGAGAATAATGGCTGAGAATTCAATAATTATTTTAGGCTGCCTTTTCATATTCAAGGGACCCAGACACGTATATGATTTTGTAATATCACAGCAAGTGGACCAAAGTACAGATTCCAATGTGTGAAAGATAGATTTTATACTCATGCTTCCCTTTTTGATTAATTTATTCATGAGTCAACTGACATTCATTGAACACCTTCTCCTGCAGAGCGCTACATAGACACTTTGGAATAAAATGGTGGATGGGGGGACAGCAATGTGATTATTCTGGACAAAGTCTTCGATGCTTGCTGACTGCTTACATTTAATGTGGGCACACGATTGCCCCTCAGGGACTGGGCAGGAGCCCCATTTCCTGCTGACGTCACGATGTCTGCACAGCATTCACATGAGCCCTCTGCCAGTTCCTCCACGCACCATCTATGCCCCACCTTTGGGCCATCGGATATGTCTCTCCTCTGCTTGAATTCTTCTTGCAGAGGTCTCCACTTACCTTTCACGACTTCGTTTAAGTTCCTCTGGGAAGTGTTCCCTGGTCCTGTGACCAGCTCCCTTGCTATGATAGTAAGCAGAGGCCTCGTTGCAATCACAGTGAGCTAATCACGCAATGGTTCAAGACCTGTCTTCCTGCTGGAATATCTGTGTGTCTCTTTTCCCCTATGTACCTCTAGACGCCAGCAGTATGCTGGTAGGCAGTGGGCTTTAATAAACATTTGCTGACTGAATAAATGCAGTTATCATGGCAACATTGCTAGAATAGTCTACGTCCTCCTTGCCATCTCACAGCCCGCTCTTTAAGTGCGTGGTGATGCGGTGATACTCAGCGCGACTCTCAGAGAACAATTCCTTTTCTTAAAGAGCTATGTACGATACACAGTTGAGCTTAGTGCGTAGGCCCTGTGACGGCTGGTGACTCTGCCCCGCTCTGTCTGTGCTGGGTCCTTCTCAGATGAAAGGAATGGAGAGCAGGGAGTAACTGTTTGCCCTTCCCCAGCCAACATAATCTTAGAGAAATAGGAAAAGACCAGCCTTGGGGATACAGATAGCAATCTTTCCCTGTGTGGAAGATACAATCAAGCTGCTCATTTATGGTTAAAATAGGACTTTAAAAATAGCCCATCTAGCAAAGGCAGTGAGAATCGGGAGCAGAGACAAACACATGTAGCAATTCATTTTAGACAAATATCCTGATCCCGTGGTTAGAACTTAAAAGGCCCCAGATACAGTCACGTTTTCTCGAGGCCCTGACGTGGACTCTGGCGCTGCAGAGATCCTAAGTGTAATATCCGGGAGGAAGGCGAGTGAGCCATCCATCACAGTGCCACGTCCTGCCCTCTTCTCAAATTGCGAAGTCAGAAGTGGCCCAGAGGTGAGGAATGGTGTCCTGATTCTGCGTCTGTCTGCCGTGGATGGGTAATGAGGGTCTGTCGGGCAGCGATTTCCTCTGGCTTGGTTCGAGAGAGCTCATCTCTCGTGATCATTTCAGCATTCCTCCCTTCTGTCCAGAGAGAGAGACTACCTGTGAGACCTCTTCCTGGATTCTTCTCATTTCTCTGTATCGAGCGGGATCTACATAGTAGGAGACCCTAAAATCCTTGAAGTTTTCTATTTAGAAAGGGGTGTGGAGTGTATCATCAAGCACACCAGCGGGACACAGCATCTCCTTACCCTGCAGAGACGTACAAACTCTACAGGACACTTTTCGGCTGATGCCTTGGCTGCTCACGTGACCTTTGGGAGTCTTACTATCCTAACTATCTAGGGACGTTGTTTTTTATGATTCTAAGCAAAATAGAATTGTACCCATTCTTGTAAGCCAGTTTCTTGCACTCCCTGAAGATTCCAAGGGTCTATATACTTTAAGTAGGGGGTTGCCATGTTTTGCAAATTAAGTCCTTTTGGTTTATCTCTACCAACAGCAGCATCAGTGCCACCCAGGAAACTGAAAATTCTTGTGGGTCCTTCCAAACCCAAGGAGTCAAACTCTGGGGGAGGGGCCTATCCCAGACCTATTGAATCAGAAACTCTAGGTATGCTTGTCTGAAGTTAACCTTTGTGTTGACTGGAAATAAAAAATGGGCTTTCTAATTAAGCTACTAGTTCAGAAAAGATTAGGAGGCAGTGGTTACACTTTCTCAGAACAAGACTGAACAATGTAGCATAAAGCAGTACTGTTTACATAATAATAAATGGCTAATCATAAGTGGTTTTAGTAAATGGGTTAATATGTGTGAACTACTTAAAATGGTGCTTGTCACATAAGAAATATTATACAAGTGTTTGCGAGTATTATTATTATTTGGTCTCACAAAACATTCATTTGTTAAATATATTAATAGTCCTCCCTCTTCTTTTAGAGAGTATTGTAAGGGTCTTCACGCAGATACAAACTAAACAACAGTGAACAAATTTGAGACACACTACAAAAATAATCACATTAAAAAATGAAGTTTCAAGGCGTGACATAGAATACCCATAAGAGACTCTTTTAATTAGAATTTTTTTAAATCTAATTTGTATTCCTGTGCATACCTAAGGTAAAGGAGACGGAATAACTGTTCACTCAAATCCTTTCTCTTCTTTGGGAGCAGAGGGTGCTTCTCTACCTGGTTCAAAAACCCTCCCCTGCTATTATGTCTCCTCTTTCCTTCCAAGGCCCCAGGTTAGAGGTTGGTACTTCAGGCGATTTGGCAGTATGTCAGGGCCCCTGAAACGTTGGGCCACTAAAGGCAAAAAGATGGCCTTCTTGCCCACCCACCAGACACTGCCAACTGGATTTGACCAGACAAAGGCTTCTATCGCAGTAAGCCAAAGAGAAATGGACCCTTTAGCAAAATACGATGCAACTGAATTCTGTACATATTTAATTCTGTAGCATGAGTTTAACATGAGGTTTAGTATGTCGGTGGTCTGCTTTAAAGTTTCACCCAGATACATTTCTGGGGAGAGGGTCCAAGCTGAATACCTGAAGATATAAGTGTATGAACAATTCCATGCTTCTCTGGGGCATCTTGAATATCAAAATTGTGTCCTTATAAAAGGGAGGAGGGCAGCTAAGCTACCTGCTCTTTGTTAGAATGAAGTCGTGTTACAACTCGTGTGGTGGTTAAATGAATGGACTCTGTGTTCAAATACAGATGCGTTCAAGTTCCAAGATTTACCAGCTGTGTCACCTGAGGAAAGCCACTAAACAGTTCTGAGGCTCAGTTACTTCATTGGTCTATGGGCATAAAGTTATTGTGAAGGTAAGTGAGAAAAACGTGTTGGAAACATCATATCCCAACCTAGCGTCTAGTCAATGCTACGTATTTTTGTTTTACATTAGAAAACAAGGAGGAGAGAAACAGCTCAGAAGCCCTCCTGTTTAGAAGCCCTTTCTGAGTTGCAGAATCTGTACCTCATGCCAGAATCTTATAGCAAGGTGGACGTTATGTGTCGAGCACAGAAGGCTTGCGTTTGTAGAGAAATAGGAAAAAGAGGAAGGGAAACTGTCTTTGCACATCCGGACACTTGCATAACATCTCCTTCTTGAGTTCTTGAATCCCAGTGAGAGAACCGAGTGTATATTTGGTGAGAAGACTCATGAATTAATGTTTTTCCCAATGGACACGCTCACACAAACTTTGAAGCATTTATTAAAGAGTTGATAATGAGAAGAAAACTTTCTGAAAATCATATTAAAAAGTTTCTCTCTAACTGCTTCAGTCATTTAACCTTGGAATCAGAAGACTCTCCTGGAATAGAAAGAACACATTTTTCTCTCTCGCACCGTCCCAGGTGTGTCACACTCCTGCTGATAGCAATGGTGGCCTCTTTCTAAGGCGTCTGTGGTGAAGTGATTCTCTTTTTGTGACCCACCGAATAATTACTGAGGTTGAAATTTGTAATCTGATATCGAATATTTCATAATGACATTAATTTAAACTTAATACTGCTCTTCTCTTTAGACAAAAATAAGGTTTAATATGCCTTTTCTCCTATAGGGGGTGAAATAAGGAAAGACTTTATTATACAAGATAATTAAAATTCTTCCTGAGGTTAAAAGTGATTTAGAAAGAATCACAACATGAGATAATTAGGCCTTATTAGACACTTTCTCTGCTTCACTGAAGTCACTTCTTCCAGGATGATAAAATGTGCCTTTGTCTTTTTTTAGAAAGCTGGATACCAAATTTGGGGAAAAAAATGATCTTTCCTCCTCCTCTTAGACTCAGCACGTGATTGTGTGAATGGATTTGGGGAAATAATTTAACGACCGGGTTACAGCTTCCAAAAGCTAGACCTTTATAGAATGTGATGGTTTTCAAGCACTTACTCATTTTTTCTAGTGGAATTACATTTTACCCTCTATTTTTAGTTGGTTAATAGAAAATGATATGAATTTGTGTTTCCTGACTTTTTTTTTCTTTTTTCATCCTGACAGGCAGGATAATAACAGATTTCTTTGGGGATTTTTTAAAAAACTATTATTATTTTTTTATTGTTAAATTTATTAGGGTGACATTGGTTAGTAAAAATTGCATAGAACAATAACAGATTAGTTTGGGGAGGTTTAACAAAATCCTTTTGTTACTTGACAGCCTCATTTATGCTTTCTTTTGCCATAACAGGTGAGACAAAGAATGTCATTGTTCATATTCTTAATGTCTCGTGAACATATAATGTAGGTCATTTTAATAACCGTGTAGTAGTGGATGGCATTTTCTAGATGAAAAATGGCTCAGGCATTTAAAACACCTGATGTTTGTGAAAGTGAAAGTAGGTACCCTAGGAGCATGGGAGTTTTGCCAGAGTTCTAAACTATGTCCCTCCATGAGGGCTTGTATTGCCTTTCTATCCTGCTTTTAGGCCCAAGGATGAGGGTGCTGGGACTGTCACCCTCTGCTAATAATCCTTTGGGCTCCCAGGGACTTTTAACAATGTTCTATGCGACTAACACAAGTGAATCAGATAGTGCTTCTCCGTGCCCATAGATTTATATCCAACTTATTTTTATCCATTGATCAGTGGTTGAAAAAAAATTGTTTTACTTGGTCTTTAAGAAAACTTTTCAGTACCTTTCACAAGGACTTGCCATATGGGTTTTAACAAATCCTTTGTTCCCTCTAAGTGACCTATTCGTTCAGGAAAAGGCAAAGTTATATATAGATCGGTGTATTAAGGGTCAAGTAAAATATACAGATCCTTATGATTGAAGGCTAGGAAAGTAAACATCTTATTTTAAGGTAAAATATCTAGAAGGAAAGTACTATGCTTTGATGGATAAACAGCTTTTTTGCAAGGTCTTTTGTAAGTGATGTGAAAGAAATTGTTGCTTTAAAGAGAAACTTGAACAGTGAAGTAAGAATAGAATAAAGCCAAACTGGGAGCCTCAGAAGTGTCCATTAAATAAGGTTTTAAATCAGGGGCGTGCAACCTTTTGGATTCCCTGAGCTACAACGGAAGAAGACATGTCTTGGGCCACACATAAAATACACTAGCACTAACATTAGCTGATGAACTAAAAAAAAAAGAAGTTTGCAAAAAAAAAAAAAATCCCTCAGCATGTTTTAAGAAAGTTTACAAATTTGTGTTGGGTTGCATTCAAAGCTGTCCTGGGCCGCATGTGGCCACAGACCGCAATTTGGACAAGCTTGTTTTAAATGTTTTCATGTAGGGAACACCGGGATGGCTCAGTGGGTTGGGCGCTCACTTTACAGCCCCAGGGACTGAGGATCGAATCCTGGCCCCAGCCCGTGCGGACCCATGTGCTGAACTGGGGAGGGCCCCCAGTTTTGTTCTTACCGGGGTGAGACCCTGGCCCAGTTCCTGCCCTGTACAGCCCACGCCCACCTGTGGAATGAAACTATGTGGAAAAACCAATGATGTGCAACTATGGAGACTGTTTGGGGCCCTCCCCCTTCTCTCTGTCTGTCTCTGTATCTCTGTCTGTCAAAAACAATGAAAATAAATCTTTAAATGTTTCCATGTAAGTGCATTGCTACTTTTCAGGATGTGAGACCTGCATATGAGGCCTGACAGTTAAGTTCACAAACTCATCCTAGAAAAAGTGCTGCATACCTTATTGCTGAATATCACTACATTCACCTTAGAAGTCCTCCCCTTGGGAAGCTAAGCACCAACGCCAGTGCCTAGTCCATCCTTCAAAGCCTTTTGGAACTTCTTTTCTGGACTGGCTATCAGAGCTGTTGTCCTGAATGTCATCAAAATGTCTTCCTTTCAATATTTTCTTTATTTTTGGGTAAAGAAAAAAGTCATTGGGGGCCAGATCAGGTGAGTAGGGAGGGTGTTCCAACATGGTTATTTGTTGACTGGATAAAAACTCTCTCACAGACAGTGCCCTGTGAGCTGGTGCATTGTTGTGATGCAAGAGCCATGAGTTGTTGGCAAAAAGTTCAGGTTGCTTTCAACTAACTTTTTCATGCAGCCTTTTATGAACTTCCCAATAGTCAACTTGGTGGACTGTTTTTCTGGTTGGTACAAATTCATCATGAACAATCCCTCTGATACGGAAAAGGTTAGCAACATCATTTTGACTCTTGATTTTGACTGACAGGACTTATTTGGTCATGGATATTTGGGTGATTTCCATTGTGCATTTTGATACTTTGTTTCAGGGTTGTATTGGTACAGCCATGTTTTATCACCAGTAATAGCACAGCCCAAAACACTGTCTTGCCTCTCCAAAAGGTCTTGGCAAATTTTGACTCTCCTTTGCTTTTGTTCATTGGTGAGCTCCTTTGGGACCATTTTTTGCACACACCTTTCTCATGCCAAGATTTTTAGTTGAGATTTTCCTAACTGTTTCTCTATCAATGTTTCTTTGGTCTTCTATGCTTCACACAGTCAGCCAATGGTTCTGATGCACACTTTGATAAATTTTTGCAAAGTTTTCATCAGTTCTGCTCATTATTGGCTGCCCTGACCTCTCTTCATCTGTGACACTTGCTCTCCCCTCAGAAAAATGTTTGATTCATTTGTACATGGCTGTTTTCTTCATGGCATTATCCCCATCAACTTGGACTAACATGTCCCTGATTTCATTTCCACTCTTGCCAAGTTTAACAAGAAATTTAATATTTGTTCATTGCTCTAATTCAAGCTCTGATATTCTCTTGATGGCAACACACAATAACAACAAACTCTACTCAGCAAGACTCTGCCAAATGTCAACATGAGCACAGCTGTGAGACACTGATGTACCAAGGTTATGAAACCTTACTGAGTTGTTTATACAGTGCTGCCAATGTAAATGCAAGGTGGCACGTTGTGCCCTTAATTGTCAGCTTTTGTATATATATATTTTTCTTTATTAAGCTGGTAGATCCTATCAGAATAAGAATGACAACGTTAGGGTCCTTGTAATAGGTGAGGGTTACTAAAAAGATACGCAAAGCATGATGGTACAGCTTAACCAATTATTACAAAGCAAATGAGCATGTAGCAACTACCAGGTAAAGAACAGAGCTTGCAGCATAGCTAAGTTTTGTATATTCATTTTGAATCAGGTAAGCTTGCTACACTGATATTAATCCTAATTAGTGGATATGTTGGTCTTTGATATCCACAAGTCATCTGTGAATAATGGAAATTTGGCTTCTTTCTTATCCTTTTACTCTTTATTCTTCTTTTGCCATATTGCATTGGCTGTGACCTCCCACATAATGTTGAATAGAAATAACAGTGACATCCTTGTCTTTTCCCTATCCCAGAAAGAAAAGTGTAATGTTTCATCATTAAATGGAATGCTTAATTTTTTTTTGGTTTGCTAATATTTATCTTGACAGGATGTTGAATTTTATTAGCTGTCTTTTTTGCCTCCATGTAAATAAATCATCATAATATTCATTAAAGGCACTGAATTATACCACTTGATTTTCTAATGTTAAAACAGCTTTGAATTCCTAGGGCAAATCAAAGTTGGTCAGATTGTATTAATATTATTTCTAAGTATAGCTGAATTCAGATTGCTAGTACTTTATTTAGAATATTTGAATCTCTGTTCAGAAATAAATTTGGCCTGTAATTTTCTTTCTTGTGAGATTTGGGACAAGGTTTTCTTGATCTCATAAAATTATTAGAAAAGCATATCCTCTTTTTCTAAACTCTGAAAGATTTCTTATAAGTTTGTGGTTGTTTCTTTCTTAAATATTTAGAACAATTTTCTGGTGGTGACATTTAGGCCTGAAGTTTTTTTGTGTGTGTGTGAGAATGTTTCAAGTTCTGTTTATTTTTATGTCAGTGTTCTAAGTTGTGTTTTTTTTTCCCCCCTAATAATTTGTCAGTTTCATCTAAAATTTAAAAATGTTGGTATAGGGCTGTTTGTTTCTTTTCTCCTATTGCCATTTTAATGTCTGTAGTATTGTCCTTTTCTGTTTCTTGATATTAACTGTGATTTCCCTTTTCTTTTTCCATGATCACACTTTCAAGATATTTATAAATTGGGCTATTTTTGGTTGTTCTCATTTGTGTATTTGTTTTTATTACTATTAATATAATTTATGATCATGCCTTTATTATTGAGCTACCCTGGAAAGCCCTAAAGGGTGTCTGAGGCAGTTCTCTAAGGAGGGCTGACATCTGGGAGCTGCTAGCCAACCACCTTTCCCAACACTAGAGCTTTTGTTCTTAATGGGAGATCTGGGTGGCTCACAATAGTACTCAAGGCACAGGAGTTAAGAGCAAGAAAAGAGATCTACCAAACTTCTGGAGGAAGTGCTTTAAGAATATAAACAAAGATAGTGCATGCAGCTATTAGCTTCATTTAAGTTCTTGAAGCAGTTCTTCCAGGAGTTTGGTAGGCCTCTTTTCTTGGGGTAAACCAATAGAAAACGTCTAAGAAAAAGATAGTGGCCCCTGTTGATACATTTGGTCTCAAGTCCACAACTGGTATTCATCTCCTTCCTCTATAACCTATTCTAGATTCTCCTAACCTCCACTTGACCACTGGTGACTTATTAGCTCACCTCATGGAAGGCACCAGTCCTAACCCTTGAGATGTCTAGCCTTTGGGAAGGTTACTATGCTCCACTGGGTTAATTGCTCCTGCTAAGACACAGTTGTTCTCACTTGCTGATCCTTGACTCAAGGAGTCTGAAATGTGAATGCATTAGCAGCTCAAATTCAGTGGGACTTTTGCTGTGTCCCCTAGTAGAAGTGTGACCCTGTGGGGAACCAGGACTCTAAATATGCAGAGCTCAGAGTTGAGATGATGGGAAGCACAGATTCGTCCAGTTGTTCCCTGGGAGTGATGGTGAGCAAGACCACTACTGCTTCTACCTCTTGATTCCCAGTCCCATGTATTCTCATTAAGGACACAGCTCCACACAGTGGTCACTGGTTTACTGTATGCAATGTATCCTGGAAGATGACATTGTCTGTCCAAGCTGTCATCTCCAATTTTAGTGCCTCAGCTGCACCTTTATTGCTCTCTGATGTATTTTTAATATTATTTTTTATTCTTGTACATTTTCAACTTAAATATTACACTTAAACCTGTATTTCTTCATCAGTTACCTTTAGATCTCATCTTTTGATTCATATTTATGTAAAATGAAGAAAATATTTCAGTATTTTTATTCTTAAATTATAAGTGTTTTAATGTTTCTATTCAATATTAAAACTATAATTAAGAATGCTATACTTTGTCTTTAGGTTACTTTAAAACACTGAACACTTAACTATTATCCTATGAACAGCCAAGCAGTAAGACCTCAACCACAGAAAAGGCAATGCTCAAAAATCTGTCATTTTCTTTCTAGATTCCTTGTGTGTGTGTGTGTGTGTGTGTGTGTGTGTGTGTGTGTGTGTGTGTGTGTGATATTCAGCTATAAGTGTTTTCTAAATAATTGACTTGAGTATTGTTCAATTACCTCCTGCAATACCTTTTTTCATATAAGATATATTTGTAAAAAGTTTTTGGTGTTTTTGCATGTTTGCAATATATTTATTTTATTGTCACATGTAATTAATGGTTCTTTGTAGAACTCTAGGGTCAGTGCCTCTTCTTAGAACTTTGAACACATTGCTTCATTTTTTCTAACATTCAGTATTTGAATGAGATCTGATAACAATATGATTCTTGCTTGTTTTTGGTTTCTTTTTCTGGAAGCTTCCAGGGGTTCTCCTTGCCTTTAGAGTACTTAAATTTTATTAGAATATATAAGGTATAAATCTTTCAATAATCTTTCTGGTACCATTAAATCAAGTAATTTTCCTCAGTTCTGGAATGTTTCTTTCTTTAATTACTAGTATTTCCCTTTTGTTTTCTATCTGAAGTTTCTTCCTTTTTTCCCCCATGTTATATGACAAATTTTTCCATATTTTTTTTTCTGTTTTTGCTCAATGCTTAGGAGAGTGCCTTAATGACTTATGTCAACCCTTCTATTTATTTCTTTTACCAATCATATTTTTATTTTCTAAAATCTTTTATTTTTGTTCTTTGATTTTTTTTTTTTTTAAGATTTATTTTATTGTTTTTGACAGAGACAGAGAGAAGAGGAGGGTCCAGAGCAGTCTCTGTAGTCACACATCATCAGTTTTCGGCATGGTTTCAGTCCATACAGGTGGGCAGGGGGCAGTGCAGGGCAGCAACTGGGCGGGGGGCCTCCTGCATGGTAGGCATGCCCCCTTGAGCCAGGGGCTGAACTGGAAGGTGAGGGGAGGGGTGGCTAGAACTGAACTGGGGGCCTCCCCCCCAGTTCAGCATATGGGTCCCTATGGGCCTCGGCCGAGATTCAATCCTTGGTCCCTGGGGCTGCAAAGCAAGTGCTTAACTCGCTGAGCCATTCCAGCTTCCCTGTTCTTTGATTGTTTTATGGATGGCAGGTGTTTTCTATTTTGGTATCATATATTTTCATTAATCAGTTATTCAAATTTTAAGATACTTGTCTTCTAGTTCCCTAAATAACCTTGTTTCATTTAAACTGATTCATCTTATATATTTTTTTAATTTTTCTTTCACACTGTTGGTTCTTCTCAAATATTGGGGAGCTCTTTGTTATTAATTCTTCTTTAAACTTACATGTGACGGGCTCTGTTGATTAACATAGGTAGTTGGCATGGGTCTCTTTTGCCATTGTGCGGGTCTTTTTCCTCAACAGGGCTCTGCTTGAGGCAGGAAGTCGATTTTGGGCTCCCAGTGAACCTGCTCATGACATGCCAGCTGGCCAGCTTCGTTTCCTGCCCAGCATGCAGAGGGCTGGCAGGTGGGTGAATCCCTCTCCCCAGGCATAAAGGATGTCTGCTTTGGCCTGAAACTTGCATGCTAAGGGATGCTGATGTCATCCCATTTCTTTGAAGCACATTTATTTACCTTCTCTTTCTTTCTTTTTCATTTCTACCTTTCTGTAGATGCTCACTCTTCTTTCTCCTAATCATACCAAGTCTTGAGTTTTCCTAGGAAGGATGATCCCACATCTCTGGCGTATTAAGTGAATCCTCATAAAGTACAACAAAGGAAGTTAATTTAATTTGAGAAGGGCTTGAACTTTGTAGTATCCAAATCTTTTTTAGATTTTAATCACGTAAACAGTGGCTATTTATTTGAAATCATAGATTAAAGAGTTTAACTGAAATAGACTATCTCCAGTAGACTTTCAACTCTCTGCAATTTTTGTGTGTTTGAAAACTATAGGGTCTAATTTTTCCCTATCTGAATGTACACATTGAGTAATCTGTTCACTTAAAAAAAAAAAAAATCTACTTCACACTACATTGTAAGTCCATTAATTATTCTTAAGCGAGAAATCCTCTGTTTCACTCTATGCTATAAACCTATTAGATAATTTGTTCAGTTCTTAAAAGGTGATATTCTCCTGAACCCTGTGTTATATGCCCACTGATGAAGTATGCACCTCTTCTAAATTCTTTTTAGTTTCCTTCCTAAGTTCAAGTCTGTGTTCTTTGACCCAGTATTCTACATGACCAACATCTAGGCTTTAGGTTTCACTCATCTAATCTGGACAATTTTTATCTATAATTTTGTAAGGTAATTTTTGTGAATAAAAGTATTTAATATTTTAAAATATATTATATTATTGTCCTTTGACCCAGGACCAGTTTCCAGTTATTAACAGCCCCAAGTGGCCATACTTATTCTGAAAGGGGACACAGTATAAATATTTTAGTCTTAACTGCTGTATATTCCCTACCACAAGCACTCAGATCAGCCATTGGAGCCCAAAAGCAGCTTCAATAAAATATAAATGGGTGTGGCTGTGTTCCGAAAAAGAATCTACTTAGGCCTCACTTGGCGACTGCAGCTTTTATAACCCCTGAACTATGCCATATAAAATCAATAGAAATTTCTCCTATGTGAGGTTCATAAAGAAGCTGCATTCTGAGATCTCCTCACAGATGAGTCAGTTAATGCCATCCTCCCACTTTAAAATATGCTCATTGAACATATATGCATGTACAATGGACATATGTTTTCCTATTTGTTTTCCTGTAATTTTCCATTACAATTCCATTGTAATGAATTAAAGCTGCTTCTGGATAAAACAGATACATGCTATTTAGAATAAAAAAGGTAAATCTTTCTTCCATCACTGGTATGGGTTTTCTGTCAAATTGTCTTAAGGGGTGAATATGCATTATTTAAATATTTCAAATCTCAATCGAACACTTTTGGCAAATGTCCACTAGCATTTAATTGACTTATATCCAATGACCTTTTATCAAATTATTCATTTTCACAGAGATGCAGTTTCAACCAATTTATTTTTAAGAGATCTCTAAAAAATTACCTTGTTAAAAATGAGACAGTCTGTGAATGCTATATATGATGAGAAGTCCTATGTTGTTTGAAACGTTTCCAAAATACTGTCATTGAAGTTCTGCTCTATGATATAGAATTCTTGAATCTTTATTGCCCACTTGTCCTTGTATTAAGACAGATTTGGAACTCTTTCCTTAGGGAACCACAACATTTCCACTCAAGTGTTACCTTGGCTCATTTCCATTCCGAGATCGATAGTCTTATATTCAAGAACATGTCCTGGTTAAATTTTTATTAACTTTTTGCTTCTAAAACATTATTTTTTAATATTTTTAATATATTTTTATTTTTAATTACAGTTGTCATACAATATTTTATTAGTTTCAGGTGTACAACATAGTGATTAAACATTTGTATAATTTATGAAGTGATCATCCCAATGAGTCTAGTACCTCACTGACATCCTATATAGTTATTACACTATTATTACTACTGAATTCGTTTATTTTCTTAAGATCACAGGAGGATAGGAGGATGAAACTCTATTATTTACTTAACCACTAACACGTGGATTCTGCCCTTTCTCAGTGTCAGATAATTTGAAATTGAGATTGAGCTTTGAAATTCTGAAAGGTAAAATGTGAAAAATATAATTCATGAAACATTTCTGGATTGATATGAATGTGCACTTTTCTCTATATCAGTTTTAAAACTTTTTCAGCAGAAGGTGAAGGATAGCAGAATATGACACCCTAAACGAGGTCTCTTTGCATAAGGATGATTTTGAGCTGACTACTTTTGAGACAGACCACTTTTGAGACAGACCAGTGGGAAAACTTTAAAAATAGAGTAGAAGATGCCGGCTTGTAAAGGTCATTTACTGTTATAAAGAAAATCACCTGCAAATATGTTTCCCTCTGTGCACCAGGACAAGAAGGATGACTCTAAATCATCAGAAACTCTTATCAGTGAATAAGGCACTTACTTATATCTGCAAAACAAAACTTACCCTTGTTTACTGTGCTTTTCCTAGTAACCGCCTATAACTGGCCTCTATTCTCCTTCCAAGATCTTTTTTTGTCTTTATCTGAAGATAGTATTTAAAGCTGGTCACTTGGGTGATCTTGGGGAATTATTCATTTTCCCTGTACGCCACCCTTGTATGCAGAAGGTATACATGTTAACAAACTACACTTTGTTTTTCTCTTGTTAATCTGTCTATTATTATAGAGGATGTGAGACAGGAACTCAGAAGGGTGGAGGAAGAATTCTTTTTTCTCCCATGTTGTTCCCTGTGGATGGCCATGCTGGACAGAGAGGAAAGGGTACAAAGCACAAGTTGGTGAGTGGGCCCTCGGAGCTTTCCGGCCCAGAGTCAATCAGATGATCTCCACATACAGTTTCACATGAATGAAGTTTCTACCGCTAACGAGTTGAGAACCATTGCTCTAGAGACATTTTAGTCCTTGGAATTCAGCTGTCAGAGAGCTGTGTAATAGATGACAATCTATTGGCCTTTCACAAAATTGTTCTTGCAGAACTGTGTTCCGTGTCATTGCTTTGGCTTTTTTGTTGAGCTTCATTAAAAGAAACAGCGAAATAAAACTTATTAGTACATTTTTGGTAAGGCTGTCACTTAGTATACTGCCTTCCATACCATATATACTGTCCCTTTTTATAAGTGTGTAGTAAAGAATTTCCCTCTTGAATTGGAAAACTTAATCAGTTCCAAAAAGATTATTGAGGACCTCCTATGAATTTGATTTTTTTAAAATTTCATAGAAATTATGAATTTCACAACTATTATTAGCTGCTAAGAAGTTCCTAAATTTTGGACCTTTCCCCCGGAAATCAATTACATGCAGTTTGGCATACTTGGTTTGCAGGTAACTTTGTCTAAATTTCTTTGTTTTATTAATTCTGTGCCTCCATGTCTTTATTTACTTTTATCTGGATGATTATATGTATTTCTCTGAATTTATTTAAAACCAACTTGGCTAAAGTTAGTTTGTCAGGAGAATTGCCTGTTATAAGGCATAAAAAGACTCTTTAAGCAAAAGAGAAGTTAATTTTTGTTATGTTACAAAAAAAAAAAAATCCAGTGATAAAATGGGTTTCAAATTTTGTTTGACCAAGAGTTCAAGTAAATGCTACAAGAATATGGTTGTTCTCTCTTTCTTTTAGTGCTATTTTCTGCTGTGGTAGCTTTATTATTTTTTTTTAAATGATCACCATATTTGACAATAAGAATATGTCTATGAAAGGTCTAGCTTGGATGATTGGTATATTAGTGAGGATTCTTCAGAGAAACAGATTCAATAGAAAATACACAC
This sequence comes from Craseonycteris thonglongyai, assembly GCA_004027555.1. Classification (NCBI taxonomy): domain Eukaryota; kingdom Metazoa; phylum Chordata; class Mammalia; order Chiroptera; family Craseonycteridae; genus Craseonycteris; species Craseonycteris thonglongyai. The sequence continues at coordinate 42,130 of PVKE010002465.1, read as the reverse complement.
AGACAATAAGGAATTAGCTGACATGATAAGAGGTAGGCAAGCCCTGAGATCTGCAGAGTGTATTGTAAGCTGGAGAACCAAGAGAGCCAATGGTTTAGTTCTCATCCAAATGCCAGCAGGCTTTGAACTCAGGAAGAGTTGAAATTTCAGTTTAAGTCTGAAGGCAGGAAAAAAAAAAAAGACAATATCTCAGTTCAAAGGTAGTCAGATGGAAAAAACTATTCTCTTACTAGGGCAGGTCAATATTTTTGTTCTATTCAGATCTTCAACTTATTGGATGAGGCCCACCCACACGGGAGGAGAGCAATATTTTACTCAGTCTAATGCTCATCTCATTCAGAATATCCTCACAGATATACCCAAATAATATATAACCAACATATGGGCACCCCAACACCTGGTCAAGTTGACACAATAAAAGTAACCATCCCAGTGAGATTTCCTGAAAGCATCTAGGATGAAATCTTATTTGCTCGAATTCACTTGATGTTGGTAGTGTGTTCATTCCTGGTCAATATTTGTGACCAGGGAAAGGTATGCAGTATTTCCTAGGCCTAGATCACACAGTATGCCCTGATCATGGGGATGGTGTCAGCAATACAAAAGGAGAAATAGAGGCTAAGAGTGCAACGGAGTGGTTATTTGAAATCCAACAGAATACATCTAACATAGGAAAATAAGAGATCGTTGGAACAAATCAAGGAAACAAATGTCCGTATATTGGGATATAATTAAAAATGTAATTGATAACAAACTATTTATTAAGTACTCTAAACAACAAAGGCATTCAATTATTCTTTGTGGTCTCTTTACAAATGGTAATTTATAAGGAGGGGGCCATAAAATAATGAGATTGTTTTTTTAATACCCATAAAATAATTTCTATTTTCAAATGAGAATAGCACTTCAAGGTTATTACCTTGGGAATCTATACATGTAATGACAATAGCTACTGTTAATTGAATGTCTGCTCCTCCAACAATTTTGGAAATGTTGCTAAGAGAAAACAACACTACTTTAAATGTTGACCACCAAATTTTTCTCATAATCAACTTCTCTGAAAATAATAACGTCTTTTAGGGTAGGAATAAAAGGTAACTACACTGATTTTCAATATAAATAAAACAGAAACTTTGGTGGTTATGAGTAGAGAAGGAACTATAAGGGACATATTAGGAACGAAAGGAAGTAACTTTAGTAGAACAGATGGTTGGTAACATGAAATAATCCACAACATTTCCAGTATTTCATTAAAGAAATTATTTTATTTTTTTTGACAGAGAGAGACAGAGAGAGAGGGAGGGAGAGAGAGAGAGAGAGAGAGAGAAAGAGAGAGGAGGGGGAGGGCCCAGAGCAGTCTCTGGCACACTAAAGAGAAGACAGTGAGAATAGTGAATTGAGGATATTAGACCAGAGTCTTCAAGGAAACTGGTGAAGTGTAGGCATGAGTCCTGCAGATCATGAGGTAAAAACGTTGACATAATAATGAGAGGCCTGAATTTCCTAGACGAGAGTAGAATTAGATGACCCTCTGGGAAATGAAGGGGACTTAATTTATCTCTTGGATTTGGAAGACTTAAGACAGAGAATTAGCTTCCATAAAAGGAATGATTTTTAATTGATCCCTTAGGACAACTGAGTCCTTGGAGTCTAGGAGGCTATTTTGAAGGAATGAGACTTTTAATGGTCAAGAGGGACCTGGGTCCTTCCACCTGCATGACGTTGGTGAGACCAGGTGGCAGCCCCAGGGCATGAGTGCCATTGGAGAAGCACACAACTTTTGGCAAGTTGAGTTTAATTTTATTAAACTTAATGACTTTGTATTGTTTCCAAACACAATTCCATTCTCAAATGTTAAGGATTCTCACAGGTCACTATGAAAGAGTATCTTTTGAGCATTATTACAGTAACTACATTGTTTTAAAAGGTGATAACTTTGAGGCAGCAAAAAATGATACATATAGATTTGTAAAATTCAGCCACATTACTTTAATACTTTATATCTTTTATGCATAGCCTCCTGTCTTCTATTTATGATGGTCAGCCATAAAAATGGATTAATACATACTTTTATTTGTCATAAAATCCTCTTGTCAAAAGGTTCCTTTGTATAAATAGGATCTGTCTCATTTTAATGTAGTTTTAAAAGGTATTGTGAGTAAAAGGAAACTCTCAAATTCCTCTTAACATTTTAAAACAAAGCTTGAAATATAAGCCATTGACCCACTCTTGTGAAAATTGTCTTGGGGAATCAGGGTACCTGATTCATAGAATGGGCTGTAATAGCTTCTCCAATGCCACTGTATCCTGTTAGGCATATATACTTCTTCAGGGACTTCTCAGAAAGCACGTGACAGATTCAATTGTTTAAAAACAGGCTTTGTGAATTTCTCCAATGCCTTTGTTGGATTGGAGTTTGTGGGTACCCTGACATAAAATCCTATGTAATATTTTATCAGTTTCCTACAAGAATTTATCGTGAAGTTGCATAGTATTTAATATCTGGATACTCATGGTCTTTGGTACCAGAGGGCTCCCAAACTGGGGCTTTGAAGAACAGTGCTTTACATAATCTCTTTGCAGATTTATCTTATATGGTAAAATAATGTCTTTTGATATTTTTCAATGAAAGTAAATACTCTAAATATGCATTTCATTTTTTTTGAGTTTTTTTTTAAATAAGAGTTTATTTTGACCATACTGATGACATATGCTAGATGTAAGATCTCAAACACTCCTAGAATAAGTTTTGCAGCTTGTTTTATGCATTTGAAATTAAAAAGGAACATAGGAAAATAACATGGAAGTGGAGGATAGTAAGGTGGTGATTCGGTTATGGGAGCATTAACAAGATTGTGTGTTCTTTTGAGATTAATATCCCCGTTGAGGGGTATTACTTCTGACATTTCAAAGGTGTGCTCACCTAGATGCACAAGAACAATGGGTAGGGTTGGCTTATAGCAAAAATAAGCCTGTTGCTAAAGAAGGTATAGGCCTAGGGCATGATTACCCACAATGGCCTGCCCAGAATGTGTGATCTGATCACCCTGTGAGGCTGTTTTCTATAGAATTGTTCTCCACCCCCCCATCCCCTCCCCTGCTTTTTTTTTTCCTGTCTACAGTTACTTCTTTTGGTCATAAGTGAATCTGAAGGATGCATTGATGATACATAGGTTGGACAGTGTGCTCTCACAGTCCTAGGAAGGCTCATTTCTAGGTAGTCTCAGTATCAGTGTTGTCTTGTCGACCATTGTGGGTTGAACAATATTGTAACCGTGGGATCTGAGTTGAGGTGAGGCCAAATTTTTCCCAAAAAAGAAAGGGCATGTAAATGGAAGGCAGAGAGGTCTTAATGGTCATCACTATGGCAAAAACCCCTGGATCATTTCTATCCTGTAAACAGTCATGATCTGAGTTTTGCCTTTTGTCTCATTTTGCTGTATTTGGCTACAAAGAGTATTAACAGTCATACATGTTCAGTAATCATAAACAATTAGACTAATAGAGAATTACAAAGAACAGGTATAACTATTATTATGACTAATATCATTAGCAATATCAATTCATAGGTATAAAGACTTTGTTGATGTCTTAGATAACTACCTCTGTTGTCAGTGGCTTCTGATCCTAGAGATTTGATGTCTGTAGACAGGGGTAGATGTCCACTCAGGAGCAGGCAATGGATATGGTTCCTTCCAACCAGGTTGGAGCGTACTTTTTATTTTATGTCCTTTCCAACACATACCTAAAGACTTTGTCTTGGGGCTTGCTATGAATGGAAGCAGTTATCAACTTGACATTTTTTTTTTAAGTGACTCTAACAGACGTTGGCCGTAGTAGAAGAAATATCCTTTCAAAAATGTCAAATTGTAAGTTCCTTCATCTAAGTCCAGTTTAAATGTACTGTGATGCAAGAAGGAATGCAAGACCCCAAAAATGGGGAGCCAGGGCCCAGGGAAGAACCAAGCAGCCATCTTGGATTTCCCATCGCTCAAAACTACTCGTTTAATTTACAGCCATTACTTACCATGCAATATACCTTAGAAGTATTTTTATCACTTATTTTAAAGTGTTTTCCATACAATTTAACATAAAAGACAAACCAAGGGCACTTGTCAAACAGCACAAAGTTATTCCCACCTATATTGAGATTTTAACCCTTAAAGCCTCAATTGATACTGAAAACTAGGAAGTAATCAATTAGTATTCTTTAGCTTGGACATTTTATAACCTCTAGAAACATTTTTTAGATATAAAAGTCAGTTATTAACATGGAATTATCTTTGTAAAACTTGGGCAAAATGAAGACATACCTGTTTTACTTAAGCCAACAAATTTAAGTTAGCTTTTATTTACTAAGGATCAATCTTAGATTACATGAGTTTGAAAAGCATTTGAGTTAATTTCTGTATTTCTGAGAATTTTAAAATACCTAATTCTTGGAAACACTTGTCCTTAAATTAGTTTTGACAGTTCCATTCAGAGGTAGAAAATTATCTCACATTTATAACGTACATATGTATAGACACACATGCAGACAGACACAGAGAAGTTTTAGCCATGAGAAAAACTCATTAGATTATAGAAGGAAAATTGGAATCAAATTTTTTCCCAAAAGGCATTTACAATTTACATTTGCTCTTGATAAGTCAAGTTGCAAATGACCTTCCCCCTTTTAAAAGAATGACGGCCATTTTCACTATCTCAGAGCATTGGGGTTGATGCCTCAGGGACATCTAGGTTGATCTATTTATCTAAATCCTCTTTTTGAAGCTTCCAGAAACCAATTAAATACATTTTTCATTCATTCGCCTAATTTTTGTGACTTACTCTGATTGTATGTGCAAAGGGTTAATTTTGAAGTATCAAGGGATCCTCATCTCCAGCATCTTAGTTATAAATGAGAGTCTGACTGTGGTGGACCTTGTTGGCATGGGAGGCATGAGTTCCCATGTTCATTTTGAGATCTGTAGAGTCTGAACAAACTTCTAGAGAAAACCAGCCCTTACATGGAACTGTCCTGATGAGCTGAACACAGGGGACATACCTATAGGACTGCTCTATGCCTTAGAGGAAATGTATCCTCAGCCAACCCCACAAAGATTCACAGTCACCTGAAAATACCTGAGCAAGGGCCAGTGAGAGCTTACTGCACACTACTGGCACTGTGATGTTTTCCAAGGCACAGACTGCTCTCCAAGGCCCACCTCTCAGGGTGAACCCATTCTGGGGTGTCCTGCCCTTCGCCCTGGGGTTGCCCCTGGCTTCTCCAGGATCTGCTGCTTCGCCACACTGCACAACTCCTAGCACTCATCCCTGCCACTCTGGATTTGGGGACCTGAACTATTGTCACCTCACTGGCTATTTGTGTTGGGAAAGCAAGAATCCTTTCTCTTTTGGAGCTAAAGACAGTTCTGTCTCTCATTTAACCATCAAAGACCTTGTTCAGACCCTCAGTGAGCTACCCAATTAAAAAGCAAAAATCAGAAGCAGCAACCCATTTTTCCCCCTTTCTCTGAGTTATCTCAACCCTTACCCACATTGAGGATTTCCTTCCTCCCTCCCTCCCTCCTCTCCTTCTTAAATATATTGGAGTGACATTGGTTGTTAAAAATTACATAGGTTCTAGGTGTACAATTCTACACCGCATCATTTATATTGCATTATGTGCTCACCACCCAGAAACCGTTCTTATCTCATCACTATATATTTGACTCCCCCATCCCTCCGCCCCACTGTGTCACCCCACCCCCTGCACCTTTGCCCTCAGGTAACCACTGAACTATTGACTGTGTCCATGGGTTTTTGTTTCTTTGTTACTTTCAGTTTTATAGTCCACATGTAAGAGAAGTCATGGTTCTTGATTTTTTTAGTCTGATTTATTTTGTTTAACATGATCTCAAGGTTCAGGATTTGGTAAGAACCCCTCAGATAAAGTCATAACCTGGAATAGATATGATTTTCCCATTGGAGCAGAGATTAATCAATCAGCGCATGATGTTTAAGAAAAGTTTTCATACCTGATTGTGTACTAAGAAAGACAGGCTTTAGGAGGAGGCAGTCTGTGACCATGTGGTCTCTCAATATTGTGGGATTTTAGGGGTTCTACAAAAATGCTTTAGGAAAAAGCAAAACAAAATAATTCTAATAATAAAGATATATTCCTTGGTGATATATATCTTTTTATTAAGATTTATTTTATTGTTTGAGAGGAGAGGGAGAGAGAGAGGGAGGGAGGAAGGGCCCGGAGCAGTTTCCATAGTTGTACATCGTTAGTTGTGACATGGTTTCAGTCCTCACAGGTGGATGTAGACTGTGCAGGGTGGGAACAGAACTGGGGGCCTCCTGCATGGGAGGTGAGAACCTTCGCCACCATCCCAGCGGTTACCAGCTGCGCTGCATTTCAGCACATGGGCTTGCAGGGGCCAGGCCTGGGATTCGATCCCTGGACCTCACAGTTGCAAGGCAAGTGCTCCACCTGCTGAGCCATCCTGGCATTCCCTCCATTTATGCCCATTTTAAAATGAACATATACCATAGAGGGGAGATTACTGAAGTCTCAAGTACCTAACAACTCGGTGTAGCTGGGAGTCAGGGAAGGAGATAAAGAATTGGAGAACCTTATCAGAAAGTAATGAGAACTCCCCAGGCACACTAAGGCCAGCGCCACACGCAGACCCCGCCCTGCGTTTCTGGTGTCTCACTTACGTGCTTGGGCTACATAAATTCATCCAGTTCATCAGATAGTTGGCAGCTTGCCACTCTCTGATATAGATCCAGCTCAGGGGTAAGGGGCTTGGAAAATTTAATAGAAAATAAAAATCTTGATGAGAATAGGTATTTTCAAAGACAGAGGAAAAACAAAACAAAGCAAAACAAAACCCTAACATGGTAATCAGATTTAGCTAAATGAGACAGGAACCTCAGGAGAAAACCAGAGAGAAGCCAGCGATAAAATCAGAAATAGCATTTTTTTTTTTATTAATGTGATAAATTTGGTAAACAGCCTTTCTGTATCATTGTGAGGAAAATCTACACTAAAAGAAATCTGTTTTGATTTTAGACACTTTTTAGAAGGTTATTTTAATTTAATTAATGAGAAATCATAGGTTAATTGCCTCTAGCTTTAATGTGAGGGTATTATGCATGCAGGCATATTTTATTTATATCTGGACTGTTTGATGTACACAATCAATTCAAAAAGGGATAATGAAGAGGTGTTCTGTCCTGTGCGGAATAATAATTAGGGACTCTAGTTCAGAAAATTTCTTATTAATTGTGCAGCTCAGTAAACAGGTTTGACATAATACTCAGAAACGCATTTGTCAAATGTTACCAGTATTCTTCTCTGTTCACTCCTTTTGTTTTGTCCAGCATTTTATTTTTTCAGAACCATTTTTAGACTGACCCCATTTTCCTAAGCTAAAAGCCCCCTACCCGCCTTCCAAAACCCCAACAGTTTGATTTAGAGACTCAGACCACCTGCTGAGCTTGTTGTATTATGAAATTCAGGAAATCGTTCTGGACATCTGGCTGCGTTTCAACAAGATTCACCGATGTTATTAGGGAAATGGGAATCTGATTTTTCTTTCTTATAGAGAAATAAAGACCCCATCAGTCTATAATGCAGAATAAATAACATTAGTGCACTCTCTATGGTGTTTTGATTATTGTATAATTTCTAGGCAATTTTACATGTGATTCCTATCACCTGAGGTACCTCAGATCCCTTCCTCCCTATGAAATACAACCCCGATTCCTCCTTGTCCAAAGGACAAACTATATTTGTGTTTTACCTTCTAACTATATGGCTGTGCTTGAGACATCAGCCAATTTAACAGGACATTTTGCTCAGCTTTGGAAAGTGATTTCAACTCTAGAATGGTCTATCAACCTCCCTGTGCATATTTATTGAAAAATATTTGTATTTGCACTATTGTGTGTGTGTGTGTGTGTGTGTGTGTGTGTGTATGTGAGGTAGGGGGGGAATCAGCATGTCTACATGTTTCTAGAATTGTTTTTCTGTATAGCCAGGAGCAAATTCTAAGGAATTGGGGTTTATAGCCCAACATGCATATGAATGGGCTTCTCTTGCTGCTTGCGCACTTGCCTGTTCTGACAACCACTTTTCACTTTTTTCCCCAACACCCAACTCCATCACCTCACTCAAGACTTTTCCAGTAGCTAATTTTTCCACATTTCTCTTCTCCAAGCTTTCCAGAAGGGCCTCTCAGCAGGAATAGTATATCTTGCTTAAGCCAATTGCTTCTAATTGCCACGTGATGCACAACTTCTGCTGAAGCATCAATGCCCAGGAATGATTCTTTGGCCCCAAGTAAGTCATACATGTGAGACTGATAGACAACCATATTGTTGTAAAAACCAAAGGTGAATTTAGAGCTTTTTCTCCAAACGTCCAGTTCAAATTGAGCGGAGGTGAACGTGACTGTAGTAATAACGTTCAAATGTTGTCACCATCTGGTACCTGCTTGGTGGCCTATGTTATACGAACAGGTGGTCCTTGTGTATCTTTGAGTGGCCAGCTGTCCACGTCACAAAAGCCACTGTCACATTTAGGGTTAATTGGCATTTTGGTTGTAATGATCTGTGGAGAAGCCAAAGCTTGAATGGACCCCAGTCTATTATTCCTCTTTGTCCTAAGAGCTCTGGGTCAAGGCTGACAAACATTTCTCTGTCTTCTTTTCCTGATTTCCTTTATGAAAGTCTAAAAGAGTCCAGAGTAAGCCCTGTCTACCATTCACCTTATAGAAAATCAAATATATATATTGTTATATTTACGCTATTCTTAGCTGAGGTAAGAGATTTACAAAGCAGTCTTCAAAAAACTGATGGAGGGGAAGCCGGGATGGCTCAGTGGGTTAAGCGCTCACTTTGCAGCGCCAGGGACCGAGGATCGAATCCCGGCCCCAGCCCGTGTGGACCCATATGCTGAACTGGGGAGTTCCCCCCAGTTCAGTTCTCTCTCTGTCTCTGTATCACTCTCTCTCTCTCTGTCAAAAACAATAAAAATTAAAAAAATTTTTTTTTAAAAATGATGGAATTTGGAAAAGGTCACTGGCCTTTTTTTAATGCTCTAGAGATGATTTTTTACCACAAGCTTTAAATATGAAGATTTTAGAAATAAAAGCAACATTTGATTTATCTGTTTAATTTTTGGGGGAGGGGGAAAATTTGCTTGAGAGGCAGTGGCTACAAGGAGGACCAAGTTGGACAAGACTCTTGGACTCTGTGATAAACCATGCAAAATTGCTGATACTATGACCTACGTGACTGGCAGTTTCATATTGTTTAACTTAATACTTAGGTTTTTCAGTTTTCAGTGTTTCCTGGAAATACCTATTTCCTTAAGTGGGATATTAATTTACCATAAGTTTTTGACCATAAGACTGGTATTTAAAATAAGTTTACCCTAAATGCCCATTAATAAACAAATGGATAAGAAAGAGGTTGGTACATTTATATTTACGCAATGGAATATTAGGCGGCCATGAAGGAGAATAAAATTGTACCTTTTATAGCAATGTGGATGGAACTAGAAGATATTGTGCTAAGAGAAATAAGTCAGACTGAGAAAGACAAATCTCATATGTGGAATCTAAAGAACAGAATAAGTGAACATTCAAAACGGAAAAAAATATCATGGACACAGACAATAGTTTGGTGATTACCAGATGGGAAAGGGGGAGGGGGTGGGGGAAGAAAGAGGGGGAATCAAATATATGGTGATGGAAAAAGAACTGACTCTGGGTGGTGAGCACACACGCCGCACATAGACAGTGCATTGTAGAATTGTACACCTGGAACCTACATAATTTTACAAATAAATGTCACCCCAATAAATTTAGTAAAAAAATAAAATAAAATAAGTTTACCCACACTGATTTGAGTGATGACTTATTTCTCCACTGCAGTAAGGCTGGTCATAGGATACTACTAATGCATCTTAAAATAAAATGGTCATGTCTCTAAGTTCAAGTTCTTTGCAAAGAATAAACAATTTTATTTGTGTAAATTTTAGTTAAAATGATAGGCATGATTCAATGTCACATATACACACAAATGTTGACATTTAGAGTTGACTTTTCAAAACAAACATTAATCTTTTTATTTAATACCCATCACACACAGAGAAAGAAAACATACCCAAGAAGCTAATTACTGTTCCAGGGACAGTGGAAAAATCTGTTTCATAGTCAATAAATTGGCTTGAAGTGTTTATATCAGTGTCACCCACAGGTATTCCTACAATCCCATCTCTGTTCACTAAGCCTTCCATGAGTACTCCAGCCTCTGCTTCTTTTTTATTTTCTTCTTCAGATATCTCACAGTTCTTTGGGTCATACAAAGTAGCCCTTTATTATTAACTGTGTTGGATATATTTTTTGTTTCATATTCATATTTCTTATGTCTCTATATTTGCAGATATTTGGAATGAGGTGTTAATATTTTAATCATTTTGATTCCTCTAAGACCCTAACGCTGTGCCTATAAAATAGAAAGAATCTACAAATAGTAAACATTTATTAAGTATTCGCTGAGTAAAAGTAAAAAAAAATAGGACAGAGAGTTCTGTAAACAAATTTCCTAGGTCAGGTTTTTAAAAATGCAAATGAAAATAAACCATTAAATCTCTTGAAGATATTGATCTTTATATAAACAGATTAGGATTTGGCATAAATTGAACCATTATAAGAGAGTAAAAGTGAGACTGTCCATCTTTTATGCATTCATGCCATTAATTCTAAGAATTTCATAGTTCTGAATCTGTACTAACTCCACTAACAGATTATGTAAGCTGAATTAGTCACATTACTCAAGTCCTGTTCTCTTTTCTCTGCAGAATATTCATCATACAGATATTTAAATGGAATCAGGGCTGTACATAACTTTGACACAATACTTTGTCAAATGGAGAAATAGTTAATCAGGTTGGGGAGGAATCAGTACCTCCTTCTCCCCCTAGCTTGCAAGAAGTAGACTCTAGAAAGATAGGTTATTAAGGAAACTGAATCAGAGAAATAGAGTGAGATCTTAGTCATTAGTCCATGAACGATATTTTACCTCCTCTGACAAGTAGGCACTCTTTATTATAAAAAAGAGGTTCTATTTAGTGTCTGTCAAATAATCCTGGAAGGAAAAATAAAGTATCATGCTTCAATATGAAACTGAATGAATCACAACCAGCATGAGGTAAATACATTAAACTCAAGTTGGAAATCACCTTATTTGCATGATTAGCCCGGGGAACTTCTTGAAAAGGTGGATTAGTACACTAGAGGCATGCAAAGGAGAGCAGAGTATATGGTACTTGGACCTTTTCTATTCGTCCTTTCCTTCCAACAGCCCAGTTGCTGCTAGGCTGAGGAGTGTCTCATTGCAGGAGCTGGAGAAAATGCTTTCTGTCCAGTCAAAGGATTCGCTAAGGAAGGTGGCAGGGTCCCACCCAGGGCAACACGAAGGCAAGTTTAGGAAAAGAATTGTGTGAAGACGCCTGAACTGCAGTGCAAATTGCCATTGAAAATAGAAGGCCCTGGGGAGGAAGAGAGAGTGGAAAACCATGACTTGCTATTACAGAGGGAAAATGAAAATATGAGGGAACAATTTTGAGGTCTTAAAAGTTTGCCAAAGTTAAATAACAGGAGGAAAGTGAGAATCCAGTTAGGAATTCTGGGAAAAATTAAAATTAAGAAATAAGATAGGATCACAGTATGTCATTTGGCTATAGACTCAACAGTTATTTTATGGTGATAAGGAAATGCTGCCTTAAAATTTCAATATTGAGGATAAGCCTTTTAGGATAACATATGGACGACATCTATATGATTGAAAAGAAAAAGGAAATGTTTTCACCATAGCGATGTAGATAAGAATATTTGGAGGACCAAAAGGCTAAATGATCAGAGAGCTAAAGGGCAAGAGAGGTGGGAATGTTCTCACAGTACAGAGTGAGAAGCCAAGAGATACTGTGCCAGTTGATGGAATAAAAATCAGTACGGAAATCTTATTTACAGTTGTGGACACAATAAATAGAAGAACTAAAAGGTAGTGATGTAAGTATTTTAAGTAGGTGGTGGGAGGAGGTGGGAAGTGATGTAGTGAGCTGGTCCTTGTCTATCATAGCAGGCAGTGGGTGGTTAAGGCATCAAGTTCTGGAATCTGTAAAAAGGTGCATAAACATACTCTTTTCAGCACAGACATATTCATGGGAAGAAAAAATTTAAAAATGGCTTCTGTAGATCCATTCTAGATGGGTAGAGAGTAAGTAGGGTACCAGTTCTTCTCATTATAAGTTTTTTTATACAATGTGATTTTAAAATCATATTTATGTATATGTGGGCTGTCTGGGAAAATTCAGCCATAAATGTCTCTATTTTTCACATTACATGGATGGCTACTTTCTGGGCAGCCCTTGTAATTCTAATAAGTATTTTGCAGAGAGCTGTTGGAAAAAATGGAAAACTCTCATTCACCGGTGACACAACCATTGTACACGTACTCACTTCTGTGTATAGATTGACGTGAGTACAACCTGCTCAGGGTCAGTGCAGCACTGTGTCTTTCCTGGAAGAGCTTTCTGCAGGTTTAGACCTATATCAATTCTCCTTCCTTTGCATTCAATTTCAAGAGGTCATTAGTTTCAGGAGGGGAAGTTACAAGTTATGTAATAATAAATAATGTATTTATAGGACTCCAACTCAAAAGGCACAAAAGGAAATCTCACAAAGTCTGTATACTATTCATGTTTCTCACTTATGCAATATTCATCTTCCTCTTATTCTTTTACAGCCTTCCAGAGTTATTTAACACACATAGAATCTCATATACGTGTGCATACACATATAAATTCATGGAAACCTGTTTGATTACAAATCTTTAGATAGTTGGAGCTTATAATCCATTTCTTAAAGGAAAATATAATATATTCCCAGGCAACCAGAAACTCCAATTTGTTTCTCCAATTGTTACATATTAATTCACCAAGGATGTCTGTATAACAAAACACCAAGAACCTAAATGTATAACGTTCAATGAACTCTGTAATGAGTATATTTATATGCAGCATGCCATGAGAATAGAATTTGCTACTCAAAATAGGATCAATGGACCAGCAGCATCGGCATCACCTGAGGGCTGGTTGGAAATGCTGGACATCTGACTCAAACCCAAACCTTGTCAATCAGAGTCTGCATTTTGCTGAGATACTCTTGTTGATTTGTTTGGAAACACTGTGCTGCATGGTCAGATATCAGCCATGGTTTCTTTTTATGAGACCTCCTCTCCCAATTTGAATTATCACTTCAAACTTGTCTTCTTAGGTGTGGGCGTTTCTGTATCTCTTAGATACCCCCATTTTCAGGAAATATTTTTACCTTAAGATACAGGGAAGATAAAGACTGATGGAGAACTTGATTACACAATGTCCATAGAGACTCAGTTCTAGCTGGAAAACAGCTGACAAATGATGGAAGCTCCTGCTGGTCTTGCCTGGTATCATGATAATGTTTGAGGATTCATTATAGTGGTTTTCCATTTAGATAGGGAATATTGAGTAAACATTTTTGGCAGTTTCTTTAGTGAGTCTTCTGAGACTGAAAGGTCAGATGGCAAGAAAAATCAGTTCTGCCTTCCCTCTGCTTTTTTTTCTTGAAACAGTATAATATACAGACTATGCTGTACTTTCATTTGCTCCCTTAGACATCATTACATGTCAGTATGCAAAGAAACTACCTCAGTTTTCTTTTATGACTGCCCAATACTCCATTGTGTGGCTAAGATATAGTTTAATAAAACAGTCCCCTTTTGATGAACATTTGGGTTATTTTCAACACTTCATTATTACAAACAATAGGGCATATAGAATTTTGTACATCTTGTATACCTTTACATATGCATGAAAGTCTATTGAAAAGCAGAGTGGGGCTAGATCAAATGACTTGGCCACTTGTAACTCTGAAATTTTGATAGCAATTGTTAACTTGTGCTCAGTTTAATTTACACTTCACATGCAAGGGGCTTAGCTCTCCATACCTTGTTCAATAACAACGTGTTATCAAACTGAGATTTGGAGACTTCTGAACCAGGAAAAGATATTTCAGTGTACTTTTAATTTACTTTTTTGTTATTATAAAAAGTATCTTTTCATATGGTTATGAGCCATTTGTTATCCTGAAAACTATCTGTTCTAATCTTTTGTTCATTTTTCTATTGGGTTGTTGGCCTTTTTCTTATTTGATTTGTTGGAATCTTTTACATTAGGAAGATCAACCTTTTAAACGTAATATAAGTTAAACTTTTCCCCCAAGTTATCTTTGACTTATTGTCTATCGGGTTATCTATCTGTCTATCTATCTATCTATCTATCTATCTATCTATCTATCTATCCATCTATCATCTACCGTATCTATCTATCATCATCTAATACCTATCTATCTATCTATCTATCTATCTATCTATCTATCTATCTATCTATCTATCTATCCATCCATCCATCAATCTGGTTATCCCTCCATCATCAATCATCTATCTACCTATCTCAACAGTTTTTATAATAACGTTTAAAATATTTTATATGGCTGAATTCATCAATCTTTTGTTTCATAGGTTCTAGTAATTCCCCCTCTGAAATGGTAAAATAATTCTTTCTCATAGCTTCTTACTTGTTCATTTATGGTTTTATGTCCTTACGGTATTTTTTAGGTTGTGATTCATTTCTCAGTTGTCCCAATTTTATTTACTGAATGATCCATCTTTATATGAAGAACCTTTCAATAATACAAATTCCCAGAAGTCACACAAGTTATTATTATCATTATTTAGTAAATTTTGGTGAGATTCCAAAAGAGAGTCCCAGGCCATTTGGATGTGCAGCCATATTTGTGAATCATAGTTAAGTTCTGGCTCTGAATTCCAGTGTGTGAGTTTTGTCCCCACACATCCAAGCAATTCTTTGGCACAAGCTGGGTGTCCTACAATGCAGTTCAACACTGACACAATTTGCCTGGAGACAGCATCAGATTTCACAGGCTAAGGGCTCAGTCCCACAAGACTCCCTCACCTTCATCAGATGCCATTTACAGGTCCAGGTTGTCACCCACGCTTTTCACCAGATGGCTTTCGATCAGAGGTTCCAATGATCCCCTCCTTGAATTTGATTAATTTGCTAGAGGGGCTCATGGCCCTCATAGAAGCATTTTAGTTACTGTATGACCAGGTTATTGTATAACTCAGGAATAGCCAGATGGAGTTGATGCATAGGGAAAGGTATGGGAGAAAGTCATGGAGCTTCCATGACTTTTCCAGCCGCCCTCCCCAGATCTTCCTGTGTCCCCAAACCCAGAAGGAAGGAATATTTTTTCACTACCACACTTTCTCACTGATCTGCTATAGGAGAAGGATACCGGTACTTTTCTTCCCTTCTAAATTCTTTGGTTAGTCTAATAAACAAATTGACACAAGACAGTTTAAGAGGAGAAAAAAAAAAGAACAAATTAAATTTGTACACAAAGGAACCCCAAAGATACGAGCCTCAAAGGAGTGACCAAAGCAGGTTGCTTTTGTAACTTCTAGATAAAGAGACAATAGATCTGTGAAGAATTGCTAAGACAAAGAAGTTTGGGCTTGGGGTAGTAAATGAGTGAAAAAGTAACAAGGTTTGTTTAGACAGCCCCCTCAGGCCTAAATTCTCTTGTCTCCTTTGAGAAGGATGTCTCTACTCTTATGGTACAGGGAAAGTACCTTTCACCTGGGAGATTTATTTTCTGCTCCCAGAAGAACAAAGGTGAGACTGTTCTTCATGCACCAACTATTTCTTTTTTAAAGTAACTTTAAATCAGAATAATATGACAAAGTGGCATATTTGGGGGTAAAGTGCTAACATTCATCCCTGGACTGGGTAACATAATAAACTGTTATTGGTGTGGTTTTCTAGTAGGAGTTCTAGCTGAATGTGACAGCCATCAGTTAATGTCAGGTTAAATCTCAATTGTAGCCACACATCAAAATATTTGGGAAGCTCTCAAAAATATTGATGCTTGGACCCCATCCATGGACTGAAACCACTCAAACTCAGAACATCTGATTTCAAGTGCAGGCCTCTCCTCTTCTTCTGTATCAAAAGCTCCTTTAGAATAGAATGGGACAAATGAAACTGTGGGTATGTGGAGGGTAGGGAAAAGGAACTGGTCAGAGGACACTAAAGTCATACTAGAGACTTAGGGTGTTCCAAGAGTTGGCAAGAGGGTGCTAAATGAGACAGGGAAAGGTTGCCAAAGATCAACTTCATATCCAAATACTTTGTCTCCTCTGTCTAGAAGGGCAAGCAGAACATTGCATGTGAGGGAGATAATTGCTCCTTCCTCAGGGGACAAGGTATAGAACATACATCAGACTTTTCAGAGAAAAGTGATGATATTCTCCGTGCTTTTTTCTTTTAAATAGTGTTCTTCTTCAAGGTCCTAACCTTTCTCTGCGGGCAAACCATAAATACTGAGAGGCATTTTAATGCTACCATTCCAAGGACTTGTTTAGGTTTTCAACCAGACCTGACACCTCTAATTTTCTTGACGAAAAATAATGAGATCTTGCTAATTCATAATTCACAGGCTAGACTATTTGCTAAGATTTTGGATGCTATAAACAAGGGCTTATCTTGGCTTTCCAGCTTATATTTATTTATAAGGAAATCTCTAAAGCGTTTTGCAAACAGTTCTTGGGCCTGAGAAGCCGTTTAAATTGTGTCATTCGTGGCAGGTCATTGCCTTGTCCTGAGGATAAACCCAGGGTTGTGTGCTTAGGAAACATTTATATTACACAATTGTAAGCATTTAACGAGGCTGAAGTGCTTTCTGACTTTAAAAGATGGCTCCTCATTAGACCCTTCTGTCATTACAGACCCTCTCTGAGAAGCAGCATCAGAGTTGAGGTTACAGTTGAGCTTTTGGTCTCAGCACTTAGCTGTGGTTGGTGCAGAGCTGGGGAGCTGAGGTGAAATCTCAGACCCCTTCCCCTGCGTGCCAGTCATGCAGCGATTGACTTGGACCAGGAGGAGGCTGGTCCCTCTCCCAATCCTCTTCTTCTTCTTTTTTTTATTGTTAAATTTATTGGGGTGACATTGATTGGTAACAATTAGATAGTTTCCGGATGTACAAGTCCACATCACATCACCCGTGCATCGCATTATGTGCCCACCACCCAGAATCAGCTCCCCTTCCATCACCATGTATCCAGTACCCACTCCCACCTCCCCCCCTCAACTCTCCCTCCCCCTTCCCCCTCCCCAGGTACCGTAACCACCAAATTATTGAGTGTCCATAATGCTGGTGCCCACTCCCACCTCCCCTCCCTCTCTCCCGTTGTAACTGAGCCATGCCCAAGTCTTTCCTTCCTTCTGCTCCCTCAGGTGTCTGGGTCACTTCTGTGAAACCTCGAAGTGCAGGCCTTCCACAGTGTGTGTGTGTGTGTGTGTGTGTGTGTGTGTGTATGTGTGTGTGTGTGTCTTTTTCTTGTTGCTCTATAGTCAGTTGCACACACTTTGTCATAAAAATGGGGGTACCCTATGAGCCTTCTGAAATGCTGGAAATGGGTGGGATGATCCAAAGTGTATGGGTCTAGTACTTCTTGCTTGGCTCCAAGGCCAATGCCATTTCAGGAGCTGGAAAAATGCAGCCACTTACAAATGTGTGTGTTAATGAGAGTAATAGCTATGAGAGAACAATCTACTTAGAATCAAAAACCTATTCATCTGTGAGACAATTTTTATAAGATTCGTCTTTAATTCTCTCCTAGTCATGTGATCCCATTTTGTAGTTAAGTATATAAAATTTCCCCCATAGATTATGAAATATGAGGGTAAAGATTCCTTTTTAAAAAATTGTACCGGTATCTCAAGCCCTTAACTCTGACTGACAGACAGTTCTCAATAATTGTCTGTTCAAAGAATAAGTGAAAGGCTGGCCTGACTTTTTTATTTTTTGAATTAGAAATGGTGGACACTGCCATTTGCTAGAAGTTTCTTGATCCTCTCGGTAGGACGGCGGATAAAGTTGAAGTGCCAACCTGGAGAAGCCAGTCAACCCCAGTGATTCACGTTACGGCCGTTTCTGGGGTGCATACCGTGTGCAGGCGTTTGAACCAGGCACCTTATAGACATCGTTTCACTTACATCAACAGCCTCGGGAAGTGGGCCTTCTCCCCATTTCACAGAGGGAAAAACTGAGACCTAAAGAATAGTGACCTGGAGGTCATATCACTGTTAAGGGCAGACCCAGGATTCAAATGTGAGAACCTAGCAGTTGAAAGACCTCATGCTCAGTCTGACTCCTGCATCCTGAGCTTTAAAGAGCAGCCAAAGGCTTTTATCCCTGAAGTCCAGGGACCGGGGAGGGGAGGCTGGGATGAGATGGGTGAGGGCCTCACCGTGGCCTCTGAATTGCGGTCCTTACCTTTAACAGTTGCGACCCCCATTGTCTCTTCGGAGCTGGTAATTTGTGGCTTTCAAGATATCACTTAAGGAGAACATTTGCGACATTACTTGTGGGTGATAATCTATAGACGGTGATGTAATTATTGCTCACCGCAGGGCTGCCCCGAGGAGTGACAAGGGCCCGTATTGAAGCGGTTTGTGAAGAGGACTTGAGCGCTGGGCCAGCTGCATATCCCTGGCTTCCTCCCAAGAGCTCCTGATGGGATATTTGCCATGATTTCTAAGCCCACCTGGAGATATTAGTCCCTTGAGGACCCCCATCAGACCCTTTATTATCCTTTCCTTTGCTCCCCAGTTGCCTTAACTCAGACCCTTATTCATTGTGAGATTAGAAAAACACGCACGTGCAGCTCTTGTGTTAGGTGGCAACGAAACGCTGTTACTCGGGACCTCTAGATGGAAATGACCTGGGAAAGATCTTTCTTCACGTTTGAATCTAGGGTCTGTGTTATCAGCAATGAGAAATCAGAACGCTCCCTTTATTTAGCTCAAAATTGTTATTGTTGTGGTCATTTGGACCTGGTTTTAATGCTCTATTTTATAATAAATGCTGCTTATGGTTTTAAACATTTTTAAATTAGCTTTGAATTTGAGTTTTGAGGCCACTTTAAAAGTCTGTTCCTAAGGAGACGAGTTGGGTTTTAAAAAGAGGTACTGAAGCCTTAGAGTCACGGGCATGCTTTTTCACGGATCTTCCCCAACATGGGCATGTTAGTAACATTTTTGAAAGTGGTTCTGTCATCAAGGTCTATTTCTTTTTAAAAAAATGCACAGATGGGAAAGATATGAATTTATGTAGAGGGAATTTTAAAATACATGTATAAAACTTCACCAAGAGTGTGGAAATAAAATAATTGGCTGAGAATATGGTCATTTTTTGTAATATTACAATGATAATTTCTAACTATTTCCATGTACACTTTACATGTTTTATTAACATGAATTCAGTATAGAACAAATAACTGCATTTGAAAACATCCAAACTCAGATTGATTGATTGACTGACACCAGTTCTCCTTCCACGGAAAATATACTCCTGAGTGTAGTGAATAAACCAGAGGTAATTGTGCTAATTTAGACTGAGTCTGTGGAGTGAGTGCCATTTTCAAAGTTGCAATACTTCCTTTTAAGTGGTACAGGGCAAGAAGAGGAAGGAGGGTAAAGAGAACCCTGTTGGCATTTCTGCCGCTTGGCTCAGGCACGTAGTTGGCATGTTATGCATCTCCCTGCTCCTCAGAGCCGTCCTTTCATGGCAGGTTGCTTACCTCTCTGACGGGAAGGTAGGATTCAGACCCATCTGTTTGAGGCCAAGGTCCGTGTTTTTCCTACTAGCTCTCTAGGTCTTCATGGATGCTTGCCTGCAACATTTGACATATTATAGAAAGGGAAGTAATAAGAATGCTAAATGAAAGTAACTATTACATTCAAAATGGCATAATTAAACTGAAATTTTAAGCTGGGGTTTGATAATAGTTTGCATATCTGTGTTTTAACCGAACGTTAAAGAAAACAGGTTCTACAAATATAATTAATTGCCATTGAACATAAAATGTTGGCAAGCACACAAAGATCAGGGCTAGGGGAAGCCAGGATGGCTCAGTGGGTTAAGCACTCACTTTGCAGCCCTGGGGGCTGAGGATCGAATCCCGGCCCCCGCCTGTGTGGACCCATAAGCTGAACTGGGGTGTGCTTCCCATGTAGGAGACCCCCAGTTCAGTTCTCACCCCCTGCTTCGGCCCCTGGCTCGAGGGGCCATGCCTCCCATGCCAGAGACCCCCAGCCCAGTTCCCACCTTGTGCGGCCCCTGCCCACCTGTGTAGAATGAAACCATGTTGGAAACTTACGACTTACAAATATAAAGACTGTTCTGGGCCCTCCCCCTTCTCTCTGTCTCTGTCTCTGTCAAAAACAATAAAATAAATCTTAAAAAAAAAAAAAATCAGGGCTAAAGCAAAGAAGAAACATTAGAAAATACCTTAGGTTTGACCTTGAATTCTAAGGTCAGTGGTCTTTTGATTTAAATGCAGGAGCTTTAACTCATCTTTTGGGTCTGATCTCAAATACAATGGCAAGCCATGGAAATTTCCTCTAAAAAAAAAATGTCCATTGAGACATAAATCATGCTTGGATAACTATTTTGTTTTAGAGTGTTACAGATTTCCTAATGTTCATCAACAACCACTTTCACCTTTTCCTGGGGTCCTTGGGTCAACATGGAAGACCTCTTTAAGTGTTAACACAGACATCATTGTTTTAAATATGGGCTGTTCTTTGTGTTTCTTGAAATTTTGCAAGGGAATGGCAGCATTCCTTTCATTAATAGTCTAATGATAACAGGTTTTAGGGAAATATACAAGTGGGTGAATAGAAAGACAAGGATTTCCAGTTGGATCAGGGCTACAGTAATAGCTCTGTAGTAGTGCTTCAGGGTGGAGTCTGTATTATAGATCTTTTCTTACTAATCATCACAACCTTACCAGGCAGGGAGATTTGGAGAAGGTGAGTAAGCTGCCGCAGAAGGGAGGAAGCTAGGATTTGAAACCAAGGAGTCTGGCCCTGTATGTTCATTCTGACAACCGTAGACCTGTCTAGGCTGGTTCAAAACACACGTTTTGATACATAAGTAATGCATTCGCTATTCATCTGCTATAGACGTTTGGGATTTGGGGCCTAGTTGCAGTTCCAAAAAAAAAAAAAAATTATCTGAAAATTTAAATTGTCTAGATGTTTGGCTATATATCTGATTAAAGGAGTCACGTATAAGATTTCTATGAGGGCTTGGACTTTGAGTGGCATAGGTGACATTATGTGAAAGATATAAAATTCCCAGGTTAACCAATCTGTGGACCAGGTGGTATTCTCTTTAGAGTCTCCATATACTCCTTTATTTTTGCATACTAAACACTAGAATGGCCTTATTGAATTGTAAAATGACAGGTAATTTTAATAGAACAGCAATGGCTTTTTAAAGTTGAGTTCTGAATCATGTCCTTTAGTGAAAAATCATTATTTTTATTTTTAGGCTCACAAATAGACCGTGAGGGCAAGGTTTTTGCGTTAGCCCTGGGGAGTATATGAAGCAGTTTTCCTATAGCACTACTCTCTGAGCTCATCACCAAGAATTTGCCTGCAAGGTCTTTCGAAGGGCAGGTTATTTGTAAACTCCTTTTGACTTAGCTGGCAATACATAAAAAGTCCTTTTTCCATAGTTAAATGCTATTTGAGGAATGAAACAAAAATGTGGGAAAGCTAGAAATAAAAATTACTTTCTTATTTCTGCGTAAGCAAAATATCCCACTTATGGGGTAAACCAACACATTTGTGAATAGAAATAGAATCAGGTCACAGAGCGTTTCCTCATTCCCCACTGGAAGCTATTACTCAAACTCTGCGTTTTTACCTCTTATAATATGTGTTATTCTTTCTCATACTTTAGATAGCAATTCATCAACTCCTGCTATATTGTTAGCTTCTTTGGGGTGCTGATCGTGTCTTTATTTTTGAACACACTCTCTATGCCCTGCCCCTTTTTCTGCATCAATTACTTGTCCACTTGTGATTTTTTATTTATTTTTTATTTTTTATAAAAGGTGTGAGAGAGAGGCAGGATGGGTGGGGGAGGGCCCAAAGCAGTCTTCATAGTTGTACATCATCAGTTATGACTTGGTTTCATTCCACACAGGTGGATGTGAGGCCACGTGGGACGGAAACCCAGTCAGGGGTCTGCCACGTGGGAGGTGAGAACTTCTGCCGTGGAACCCTCCTGGCGGTTACCAGTTGCACTGCAGTTCAGCATATGGACTAATACAGGCCCAGGCTGGGCAGTGAATTGAACCCTGTGAGGCAAGCACTCAATCACTGAGCTATCACTGCATCTCCTCCGCTTGGGATTTTTACTCATGGGTGTGCCATGCATAGTTCTGAGATTAAATTGAACGGCCTGATATCACATTAGGAAATTTCTGACCTGATTGTACGAATTATTAAAAACATTCTCTTTTCCACTGAGGTAGCAGGGCCTCTACATTATTGCTCATGTTTTTCCTCTAAGCACATCAATATCAATAGGAGTTTGTAAAGCAAAGTTATTACCTCCTCATAATTCAGTGTCTGTCCTGGATGACCCCTGCTATTGTGATCACTTTCAATTGATTCCTTGTTACACACCCATTTTGATGGCCTTCTTAGTACCTTCTCCATTGATCCTCAAATTTTGCTTACATAGGCATTAACTTACATAAGATAGTGTTTATTCCTCTAGTGAGCATAGAAATTTAGAACTTTCTTGTCATGGAAAGTGATGATGAGCTGAGTCATAAAAAGAATTTCAGAACTAGGGTTATCTCCTTCCAAACCAACTCATTTCCCATGCCATGGTGTTTTTGTATAGTTTATTATCTGTATAGCCTTCCTTTCTCCCTTGTTTTCTTCTTTTCCCCCTTTCCTTTCTCTTTCTTCTCCTCTTTCTCTTCCTTTCTCTCCTTCCCTCCTCTTCCTTTCTTTTTTCCTTCATTTAGAAAACCGTTTAACACATTCACCAAATAATTTGCAGCTTGTTTTTTTTATTTATTTACTTTATTTTCAGTTTTCCATTGACTTACGTTTTGAAGTGCAACAGGGTATATACAATCTGTTTGTTTAGTTTTAAAATGGGTATAGTATTTTAGTTCATTACTTTTATATAATTTTATATTGAAATAGTCCTAGAGTGCTCCAAAATAGAATGAGACATTAACCTGAAAATTTAAAGAAATTTTCTTCTACGGTATCTTTGGACTACATATTCAGGAAGACTGGACTCACGGTATTGCCCTTCCCCATCTTTTCTTTCTTTCTTTCTTTCTTTCTTTCTTTCTTTCTTTCTTTCTTTCTTTCTTTCTTTCTTTCTTTCTTTCTTTCTTTCTTTCTTTCTGTTGTCAGGGATATTTCTCTGACCTTTTTGAGAAATATTCAAAACCTCTCTGTTAAGACAAGCTTTTCTTTGCAATCTTACTATGCTTGTCTATGTCTTTCAGGCGCTTAGTGGAATCCTATAATTCCTCACTCAAAGTCTGGCTGATCTAAGGGAGAGAGGGGTGGGGAGGGGCAGGGGGAAGGGTGGGGAGGGGCGGGGGTGGGTGGACCGAGCACATACTACGCTTGGCAGAACTGGGCTGTGCTGGAACACCATTATAAGGGTTCTGGAGAGTCAAATGTAAGCATTCCTTACCGACTCCTCCATAGGTGTAATCAAATTGGTGCCTGAAGGTGGCTCTGGCGGGGGGGTATTTACACCAGACAAATTGGCAAAGGCTGCAAATCAGCCTTTTTATTTTAATAGACCTGGCTGTTAAGTGGGTGCTGGCACATTTCGCATGGTTGGTGCTTGGGGCAGGTGTCTGTCTGATGCTTTGGATGTTGCCGTTGCAGCCTCCCCAGCTATGATGCATTAGTCTCTGGGGGTAAGGGAAGCAATCAACGTTGCTCCTGGTCTCACACACGGCTTGGTTATTAATCAGGTGGCCATTTGACTTAGTTCTTTGTTCAGTTCATGCTGGTAAGTAGGAGAGTGTTAGCTCTGGACAGACCCATAGATACGGGAGCTAAGCTCAGAGTGATTAATGACTTACAGGGTTAAAATTCTAGTTAGAAGTGAAGCTGGTCCAAGAATCCAGGTTTTCTGAAGTCCAGGTAGGTTTTGTTGCTCTTGCAAAACTCTGCCTCCCATAACCTAAAAAAATCCTAAGTCATAAAGGTTCCATTGTAATGAGCTTCAGAAAACATGGCAGGCTACAGGATAAAATACTAGCTCAAATAATATTAAATTCTATATTATTAATATTAATCTCTCTTGAAAAATAGGATGCATCAAGAAAAATAGAAAATGTACAAGTATTGGTAAAAAAAAAAAAAAAAAGCCCAAAGCTCTATCTACATAAATTAATAAATGTTAAAGAGACAAATACATACTTTTAAACAATTTAACATCTTCATCTGTCAACATTTCAAAGAACGTCTGGCTCTTGCTCTCATGGTTTTAAACCAAAGTGACACGATTTTCCTTGTGATTTTAATGGTTTCTTCCAAATCACTTGTTAAAGGAAACGGCAACGTCTTTAGCAAGACAGGACAGATAGAGGGCAGCACAGGACCGGGGTGCTGGCCGCCCTGAGGGAGAACAGGGCGAGGCAACTAGCGCATCAGAAGAGGTAGCCAGCCGGCAAGATTGAGAGAAGTAGCGTCCCCCACAACCCAGCTTCCGGAAAGAAACAGAGCGCCT
This sequence comes from Craseonycteris thonglongyai, assembly GCA_004027555.1. NCBI lineage: Eukaryota > Metazoa > Chordata > Mammalia > Chiroptera > Craseonycteridae > Craseonycteris > Craseonycteris thonglongyai. Next base: position 17,369 of record PVKE010002465.1, on the reverse strand, counting down.
CTCTCTCGCTGTTTAAGGGCAATCTTGGAGACAAAGCCCCTGAAGGATAAATGAGTGTTCTGCTAGTTCACAGTCCACGTGCAGATCGGGCAGGGCCAGCGTGCAACGCTCAGACGACAGGATTTTTAGAGGCTGCAAACAAGAGCACTTGCCTGGCAGAAAGGTTTCTTAATTTTATTTATTGTTAGCAGGTCCTTCCAGCCCCAGTCATTGGATAGGATTGGCAGGCTGAAACCGGGACTGGTGGTTCCTGATGAGCGTTCCACTTGCACACGGGCGTGATGTAGTGTGCTGCTGAACACAACACGGGCCCGGGAAGGTGAGTGCAGGCAGCCTCAGCAGAAAAGAGAGACAGAGCCTATAAATAGGCCCGGGCTCACAAAATGACTGCATTCTGCCTTTGCAGGACTGCTGAGGCGGTCTGACGGGTCAGCTCTCCTTCATGACTGCATCACAGTGGTGACAAGAGGCTGAAGGGCAGGAGCGGGCAGCGGCTGCAGGCTGGCCCCTCCGCTGTGGCTCTCAGCAAAGGCCAGCTGAGAAGAAAGGTGACAACAGACCAGGGAGGCTGTGTGCTTCCTGCTTCCTCTTCCTGCAGTTTCGTTCTCCTTCTACACTCTCCTGGTGTCTGTCTCTCTGATTCTGTGTCAGTCTTCCTCCCTCTCCTTCCATCTCTTCTTTGCTATTTCTAGGAAGAGCCTTTTCTCTTGCTGACAGAACATTTGCAACAAAGAAACCATAGGAGACCTACATGGGAAGTGGAGGGTCAGTGCTTTTAACTTCAGGGCAGTAGGACAAGAACCCTCCCGCTAAAAGAGAAATGAGGAAATCCCAGGAGAGTAGGTATGCTGAACTGTTCAGAGGTGGGGAAATCTTTCCAGGGGTATCACCCATGAAACAATTCAGGGGCTGAAATAAAGGTAGTTTCCGCCCACTAGTTTTCATGGCTCTTTCCTCAGACGCGAGTGGCTTCTCTTTCCTTTTTGCCCCCAGACATCCATTTGCCCTTTGCATTTATGTCTCCTTGTCCAATGCTGGTGGACATAACTTGTGCAACCGCTCTTGCTCCGCTCTTCCAGTCTCTGGCCTTTGCTGGCTGAGTCTGACGAATGGATTGGCAACCCGACCACCCCGATTGTTCAGCCATCTGAACCCCAGGCTCCGATGGCTGCATCATGGATCTGCCTGTGGACTTCCTAGAAAAATGAAAAGGCCGAATGACTGTGAAATCATTTGAGTACTCTTCCTTAGCACCTTACTACTCTTTTTTTTTTTTTGTACTCAGTTAGTGCAACCTACAGCTATTTCTTTAGTTTTCGCAATTTTCAGGAAAGCCAGGAGGTCAGGTAGGGGCTTGAAGGCAAGCTGTCTTATTTTTCCCACGTGATCTGCCTTCCTATTTGCATCTATCTCAAAACTATAAATCATGGTCACATTTTTATAAATGAGTGTTATCATATTTGTTAGAGACCATCATTCTTTTACAGTCGTCTCATATACAGAAAAAGATAGGCAGATATGCAAGTCTTACCTATGTTGCTTAAAGCAAGGTTTATTTCCAGAATTAAAATCTTACTGGCTATTAGATGTTCGTTTTTCTTGGCCTGCTGATTTATATGAATTTTCTGTTTCATCAGTTAATGTAGACCGACTAAACATCTTTTTTGTTTGTTTGTTTGTTTTGATATGCCATGCTTTTGGTGTATGGTTACAGAGTTTATATGCAACAACTCCAGCTAAGGCTAACACTTCAAAACTGCTGTTTGAAAACACACATACGTGCATGATTTCATGAGTTCAGGCCTGAATTCTGCCCCAATGATTGTTGAGATGATGTAGAAAAAGGATTCTGTAACTTGCAATTTCTTTTTGTAAACAAACTATTCAGAAGAATACCTATTAATAAGGAAAGTCCTGATCATTGTTTGGCTTGGATTTGTTTAGTTTTTGTTGTATCTAAATGCCGCTAGGTTATGGAATTTCCATGGTAAGTAATGCCATTCATATTCTTCACCTCTAGCAGGCCTAGCTTGGTATTTGGGTATAATAGGGCAGAATGATTGCTAGATGAATAAAATCTAAAGTATATTTTAAGTATTTCATCTTCAGAAAAAGCAGGTAGGGAAGACAGAGGTGTGTTTAGCCCTATAATAAATTTACTTTCAAATTTTTACCAACAGTTTCTTTTATTTATTATGCTTAGAAAATACGTGAAATCACAAAGTAGACAAAGTCAAGCTAGGAAAAGAAAGACTTCTTAAGAAAAACAAATCAATAAGGGCACTCATGAGGCAAATCATGAAAGAAATAGCATTTTCAAGTGTATCAATGATAAGTGCTGGGATGTCTACTTTATAAGTACAAAGAAGAGCCAAAGGAAAGATAATTGATAAACTCCTTGTCTTATAAGCTTTGGAAACAGTACAGATCCTACTCATCTAGCAATTTTTTTAAACAAGAGAAAACCTAGTTTTCAAAAAAGAAGTAAAAAAATTCCCATACTAAAAAAGAGAGAAAACAAACAAACAAACAAACAACAACAAAAAAAAAACACATGCTGAAAAAGACAATAATCACAAAACTGAAAATTAAGGCTTGAGAGACAGACTGAAGAAATTTATATTTTTACTTCACTACATCATCAGACAGTGACGTGAAAATGGCTCCCAGTACTGGATTCACACTGAGCGTGGTTGGTAGAGCTCACTGCCCATAGAGACACGGTCTTAGTGACCTCAGCTCAGTGCATGTAGTATTCATATATTGTATTAAAGATCCTACGGTAGCATCTCTGTGTTCATGCTTAGAGAGAGTTTCTCTCGCTCTGCCCCTGATCTGTTCCTTGCCAATCCACGTCCATTACCTCTTAAACATAGGAGTCCACTTACCCACTAGGAATGGACTCACAGAAAACTTGTTATATAATGAAGAGGAAATTCAGTAAATGCCCTGAGCTTTTAGTTTCCTTATCTGTAGTTAGCAATTTGATTATGATGCATCTTGATTTAGTTTTCTCGTGTTTCTTTATGCTTGGTACCATTAAGCTTCTTGCAATTAGGGCATTTGTAATTTTCATCAAGTTTGGAAAAATTTTGGCTATTGCCTTTCCAATTATTTTTTTCACTGCTCTCTTTCCTTTGTGAAATCCAATTACACGTATATTAATATTAGACCACTTGAAGGTGGTCCACCGCTCATTGGCACTCTGTTCACATTTTTGTCATTGTTTTTTTCTTTCTCTCTGTGTTTTATTTTGGATTGTTTCTATAGTTATGTTTTCAAATTCACTGTTCTTTTTTTCTGCATTTTCAAATCTGCTAATAATCCCATCCAATATATTCTTCATCTCAGTTATAGTAGTTTTCATCTGTAGAAGTGTAATTTGGATCTTTTTTGTTCTTCTATGGCTCTATTTCTCTAGCATTTTGAATATATAGAATATAATTATAATAACTGATTTCATGCCCTTGTTTATTCTCACATATCAGTTCTGGATTCTTTTAGATGGTTGGTTCTTCTCCTCCTTATGAGTTGTATTTTCTAGCTTTTTTGCATGCCTGGTAATTCTCAATGGGATGCAAATTTTGTCTTTTTAGCCCCAGAGTAGTTTTTTATTTCTATGCATCTTGAGTTTTGTGCCGCGACATCTCTCAGCTATTTTGACAAAAAGCTATTAACCTTTCAAGTCTTACTTTACAGCTCTGTTAGGTGAGTCCACAGCTATGTTTTTCAGAGTTAATTTTAATCCATTACTGAGGCAAGACACATCTGAATACTCTATCCAATGCCCTGTGAATCGTGAAGATTTCCAGTCTGACTGGGGATTTGGGGGGCACAGGTATTATTCTCTTCCCTGGGTGAGTTCTGGGTACTTGTTTCTCTAATCCTCTCAAATGGTTCTTTCCTGGTCTTGAGTAGTTTCCCCATGTGCATGAGCTGATCAGTGCTCTGCTGAATACCCAAGGGGAACCCGCTATAGATCACTGGAGCTCTCTCTCTTTGCAGCTCTCTCTTATCTGGTTTTCTGTTCTTTGAAACCCAACCATTTTGTTCTATAGACTTTCATCTCCGTATTGTCTAATCATCGACTTGGGGAGTCTGCTATGTTCTGCCTGATTCTCTCTCTCACCTCCATGACCTGGAAATGTCTGTTAAGGAAGTAACCTTGAGCAGTGGCAAAACTCACCTCATTAATTTTCAGTCTTCAGAGATCACTGTCCTTCACTATCTGATGTTCAGTATCTTAAAAACTGTTGGTTCCTGTATTTTCTCCACTGTTTTGGGTGTTTGGGGTGGGAGGCACCAAAACTAGTAAATCTGATCTCATTACAGCTTCTTGGTCAGAATCATAAGTTTTAAACTTTCTTATCTTTAAAATGACACTTTAATTTTTGACTTAACTTCAACATTAAAATGACAAAAAGTAAGCTGTATTTTTTAAAATCTACCCATCTTATGTATAGCTTGTCTCCTTTCAAAGATTTATAAAGAGAAAAATACAAACACCAGAGAAGAAAATAATGTTGGAAAGTAAGATGAAACAAAGGCTAATATCCCAAGTTTATCTTAATATTTCATCCAACTTAAACTTTTTGAGTGTTGCTTTGTGCCAAGTCCTGGGCCAGGCACTGACAGAGCATGCCACGCATGACATTCTGGACCGTTGACAGAAAGTATGCACACTTGGTCATGTCCCCAAGGTGACAACAACCGATTGTTCAGGAGAGGCATAACTTCACCTGATATTAAGATAGAAATTCTTCCTGAGGATTCTCATAAAAGGGAACTATATGATTCTGTGCCTGGGTCCCCCCACTCTCCATCTCTCATTTCCCCATTTACATGCATGTTAGTAAGCTGGTCCTCCCGGAGCTGCTTCCTAGTTTCCTAGCGTTCTGGACTGCCACTCTTCCGGCTTCCGGTTTTCCTCCAGGAAGTCATTGTTGACCCCCTCCCTCATCAAGTCTTGGTGACTGTCTTAGGAGATTCTAGAGTCCTCAGGACTCAGTTCTTGTGCCAGTGGGTCGTAATAGTTTGTTTATCTGTCTTTACTCCACACTGTAAGCTCCTTAAAGGGCAAGATGATGACTTTAATTCTCTATTCCCCGGGCCTTGGACAATATATGGCACATAATCAATGTCAACCATGTTGAACAAATGCATGGAATGAATGAGGTGATCTAAAATAAATAGAAGAACCAGATTCAAAGGCCTAGTTCTCATAAGGTCTCTCAATATTTGCTCATAGAAAAACATCAAAGCACAATTCAGGTGAAGCATATAATAGTTTAGCTACTCACTGAACCGATGGTCTGGCTAAAGATGTACTTGAACTGTATGACATTATTATGCTATTATTTCCAATAATATTAAATTATCAGGATTTTAATAATTAATGGTGTTAATTATCAGTATAATAATGAATATTACATTAATTTTAATTTGATATCAATTTAAAATAGTAAAATAAAATAATGCTAAATAATAAATTACTCAGGGCTGACTCTTGTTCCAGCTTGTTATTTCTAGTCTGTCGGTGCTCTGCCAGTTTGCCAGCTCCGGAATGTGCCTGCACTCTGAACATTATTGATTGTCACTGTTTTAAGGTTGCTGCATGTCATGCAACTATCTTAACCGACCCCAGATATTGCCCCTGCCGAAAGTTGCAACATGCCACCTTTCCTTTTACTTAGAGTTAAAGAAAAGCTGTACGTTTACTCAGACCTAAAGGAAACAGGATAATGGATAACCAAGTTACTTGCTTTGGCTTCTGCACTTCGCTTCGCCAGCAGAAGACTGAATGTAGCAAAATGCCTTTATAAACCCCTCTCTGCATCCACTCGGGGCCATGGGTTTTTGAGAGACACTAGTCCTCTGTGGTCGCTGGCTTCTGAATACAGACTCCTAATTCGGCCCTCATATTTGGCACTCTTTGTGGGTCATTTCTTCTCATGGGTTACAACATTTGGAGGCCCCAGCAAGATCCCCACAATGCCACCCGGAGCCTCTCCCAGGCAGCTGCCCCCATCCAGGGACTCTAGGGGAGGTGCCACCTGATGACGTTCCAGGGCCCCAGACTCCCTTGGAAAGGGTTTGGCAACTGAGCAGGAGGCACTCAACCCCAAATCTACACGGAGTCTACCTGTACCTATTTCACCTCCAGAGGTCTGTCTGTTCCTGGAGACCAGTCCACGGGGCCACGGGGCCACAGGGCAAGGACCGGATGTGGTCAGACTCCCCCAGGTAGATTCTCATGCTGAGACATCACCTGAGAATCCTGGTAGAATCTTCTAATTGAGTATTCTGTTATGGTTATATAGTGGGTTACAACACTCTCATAGTTTATATAGTTGTTTTATAATTTCTTATATTTATTTTAATATGTTAAGAACGCTCAATACGGACTTACTGTTTGTGCCCCTCCCACTCCTCGTTCATACGTGGAAGCCCAAATCCCCATGTGATGGCATTTTAAAGTGAAGGCTTTAAGATGTAATTAGGTCATGAAGGTGGAGCCCACATGTATGGCATTAGCACACATATGAAAAGACACAGGAGAAACGATTTTCCTCTCTCTCCACCACATGAGGAGGGAGCTGTCTGCAAACCAGGAAGAGTGTCCTCACTAGACACCACATTGGCCAGGGTCGCAATCTTGGACTTTCAGCCCTGGAACCATGAGAAGGAAATGCTATTGTTTAAGTCACTTAGTCTGTGGAATTCCGTTTGGCAGCCCAAACTAAGACAACAATAATATATCCTCTATTAGTAATAATAATCATCTTATTAATAATAAGTTCCCTGAAATAACTTCTCCCTCACCAGCACCCATTCTTTCTGGCATCTAACTGTGATACTGGTTATATAAAGGCCATTGAATTGAATGAATAAAATTTTAAACCTCATAGAACCTCATGATCTTGGCTTCATCTTTCATTCTGCCACATACAAGTACGCATACTTATATTATCTGATATGATAATTCTTCTGACGGGAAAATTTAGGGATTATTTTACTTGAATGACTAAGTTATTACTTTTTGGCATACGTTTAAAGAAAATACTTGTGGATGACAGAAAAAGACCAATTTCTCCTTAAAATAGAGATGAAAAGAATTTTGGTTTGCTACAAAAAGAGCTGGATGTTTTTCCCCCATATAATTAAAAGTAGTGGGCTGAAAGGGCACACACACTAAGAACCGTTTTGGGATGTATAATTGCTTCCTCTCTAATTTATACACATATTTTTTATTCTCTTCTTTTTCTTTTCTTTTCTCTTCTTTTCTTTTCTCCTCCTTCTCTTCTCTTCTCTTCTCTTCTCTTCTCTTCTCTTCTCTTCTCTTCTCTTCTCTTCTTTTCTCTTTCTCTTTCTCTTTGTTTCCTCTGTAATTTACAGAAAGGAATTGGGGACCTGCTCCTATACTGGGTGATGTTGTGAGTTTGCCTAACTCTGACATAGAATCCTGTGAGCTGGACACGGCTAATATCTTGTGTTTCTGTTATCTCTGAATCAAATTATGGCAGTGTGGCTAACTAACATTCAATAAACCCCAGGGGATGCCGGAATGGCTCAGTGGATTAAGCTCTTGTCTTGTGGCCCTGGGGTCTGAGGATAGAGTCCTGGCCCTGACCCATGCAGACCCATATACTGAACTGGGGTGTGTTTTTCATGTGGGAGGACTCCAGTTCGGTTCTTGCCTGGACAATCTTCCCATATGGGAGGCCCCCAATTTGAGGGGGTATGCCTTCCATCTGGGAGGCCCCAGCCTGGATCCTGCCCTGCATGGCCCCTGCCCACCCTTGTGGAATAAAACTATGTTGAAAATTGATGATGTACAACTATGGAGACTGCTCTGGGCTCTCCCCGTTCTCTCTGTCTCTCTTTCTCTCCCCCTCTCTCTGCCAAAACAATAAAATAAATCTTACAAAAATAAACCTTGAACACAGGCCATGTGACAAGAGCACTCAAGTATTATAGTAAGACATGACATCCAACTTCAAAGAAAGGGAAGTAGAACCAATGGGTCTCTGAGATGGAAACCTAGTTTGTCTCATTGATTCTTTTGTCTCCTGTGCCTACAACAGTACCATATAGAGGGTCCACATTTTACTAAATATCTGTGAAATGAATGACTGGATGCTGTTACAGTACAGCAGTGCTACAAGCATACTAGAAGCTTGACCAAATGAAGAATGGACCAAGAATAATTCATTCCACTTGTGTTGGAACATGAGGTGAGAAGGTTTCTGAGCAAGGCTCCATAAAAGAGAAACATTTGGGTTTGGGCTTGAAGGCTAAGTAAAATTTTTTCAGATAAAATCAGTAGAAAAGGGTACCCAATGGTTGTTGAGACTGGTGGTGGGTGGATCTGCTAAGAAGCTTGTTTAGTAACCAAGGCAAGAGATGGTAAAGAGGAGATTAAGAACTTATATAAGAAATCAAATGAGTGGCAGTTTGATGCTGACTGATATGCACAGTGAAGTCAAGGGGAAGTCAGGGAGGGCTTCAAGGCACCTGTAAGAAGAACAGAGAGCAATGAATCACTTCCCTACTCCCTTCTACTCCACTTATTTTTTCTTTTCAACTAGAACATTAGCTCCCCAAGAGGGACTTGTTTATTTGTTTATTTGTTGCTGGATCTTCAGTACCTAGGACAATTCTTGGCTCATTCCATTGTTGCTGAACGAATGATTCAGATTTTCCAAATTTTGTCTTCAAAGATGACCATATTGTTTGGACTGTTCTCACTGCTTTGTGTATGGTCTATATCCCAGAAGAAAATGCTTCAATGTCCAAACTTTCATCAGTTCTCTGTACTTGTTCCTTTTCATGTTGGTGTTTTGCAGCAAGCCCAGAGGCCAGGGAGATATTATGAGTCAGAGTAAGAGGATGAAGAGGTGAGAAGCCTGATTAGACTTTCTCAGTGGGACTTATATATTGCATTGGAATAGTCATACAATGTCAGAATGGAAGGGGCCTTTAATAATAATGATTCTAACAACTAATATTTATTGAGAGTCTAGTACTTGTTAGGGACTCTGTTTAGCACATTACGTGGATTATTCATTTAATCTTCACAGCAACTCTTATTTAGTCTTTACAATAATCAACTATTATTTTTATTTCCAATTTACAGATTAGAAACTGATGCTCAGAGGTGTTACACAACCTAAAAAGGTCCCATAGCGAGGATACCACCTGCTGTTGTTGTTTTTTTAATTTTATTGTTTGAGAGGAGGAGAGAGAGAGAGAGAGAGAGAGAGAGAGAGAGAGAGAGAGAGAGAGAGAGAGAGAGAAGAGGGGAAGGTCCAGAGCAGTCTTCATAGTTGTAAACAATTAGTTGTTACATGGTTTCTTTCCACACATGTAGATGTAGGGCCACATGGGGCAGGAACCAAACTGGGGGCCTCCTGTGTGGGTGGTGACAATCTTCGCCTCTGAGCCATCCAGGCAGTTACCAGTTGCTCCATAGTTCAGCATACGGGTTTGCGTGGGTCGGTGCTGGGAATTGTACCTCAGACCTCGGAATTGTGAGGCAAGTGCCCAACCGCTGAGCTATTCTGGCATCCCATCTCCTGTTTTTTGAACTACAGCTAACTAGCCAGAACCACGACTCAACGTGGGTGTAAAGATTCTATGGTCCCAGGGGACAGTTTAGGAGATAAGGAACTAAGAAAATCCTTTCTCCTGGTAACACCTACCTACTTGCTTGCTGGACATACAGATAATAGCAGAGCTCAATGCGTATTCACATAATGGAATTCCTTTGCTTGAGGTGTTCTAAATTCATCAACCAAAATGGAAGTGTTACAATAATAACTCTGAGTTAAAAGTAGGTGGTACCTCATTAATCAGACAACTCACATCTCTGGGCATAAGAAAGTCAACACCCAATGACACTTTAGGTTCTCAGTCATGAGCCCAAAATGTTCATGCCAGATACCTGTGTTCCTAGCTGAGACCAAACATGTTTCCAGAGAGCAGAAGAATGAATGAGTTAGAATTAAGTTGGCTTCTATCATAAAGCTTCATATAAATATTACACTCAGTTCTATAAGACACTCAATGTTTGGTTTCTGGACCTATTAATATTAATATATAATGAGGCTATGATGTAATTAATATAATTTGTTTTGATTTTCTGTTAAATCTGCTTTAGCAATAAGAATGCAAGGTAATTATTTAGAAAGCTTTTTCAACAAATGTCAGTTTTCATTGATTAAAAATCAAGTCAGTGCTTCATTTGAAATGATATTTACAAGCATGCTTTAAGCTAAAATGAATAATTATCAGGTTATTAAACTGCAAGTTATCTGCAAATAATTGTCTACGTTTTTCCCCCTCTTTTTTCATTAAGGCTTGGTCTCAAATAATAAGAGGACCAACCAAAGTGTTTTGAGAAGAAATGTTATGATTTTGCTGTGAGGAATTTAATTGGCATTATGTAGTGTTGAAGCCACAGTTTCCCTCTTCTGTTGGTTGTGGAATCCCCAATAACTGAAGTTTAGGGGGGCAGAGCCAGGCCTTGTTGCTTGGGAGGGTCTGTAAGCTGTTTATCACACAGTGATCTAAAGTCTGTTTTCCTGGGGTTCTGCTACAGTGAATGGTGACTGTGCTGAGCTAGCCAGGCATTGCTTTCATTCTACAACGGCTTTTTCTCCTGCATATTTCTTTCATTCTTTCCCATGAAGCAACGGGAAATGTGTTTGACCTACTACTACATATTCAGAGTCATGCTGAAGGCAATGTGAATTTAGAGCCATTTGTTTCTGTGTTCGCTGGGATGAAAGAATGTGCACAAAAAGAACCCCAGCACTTTAGACTGCAGCGCATTCATATTTACAAATAGACATGCACATATAAATCAAGTCACGGAAATTTTGCATTGCGTGGATTTTAAAATAATGTTCTTTGTATGACTTTTATTTGAAGTACTCCAACAAAATGACAAAATCCATTAATATATGTCCTTTTCATTCACATACTCGTTATCCTTTTATACCAAACACTCTCATAAGTGCTTGCGACATGACAAGAGAAAAGCTGTCTACAGTCCCTACGTAATGCACCTCACATTTGAGCCAGGGAGACTGACAGACATGAACAGACGTGTGAAAAATGGAGTGTGTCACAGAGTGGTACACACCATCCAGAAAGATCCAGCAGGAGAGTGATTATGGGAGCCTGGCAGGGATGGTTTGGGCTTGCGATTTGGTCATCAGAAACGTCTTACTGAAAGCTGATAGTTGAGCAAAGGCTTGGAGAACATGAAGAAGTGAGCCATGCAGGAATCTGAGGAAGGACATTTTAATCTTAGAATGTGTAGAAGCCACATTGTGGCTGGTGGCTGGCTGTGGAAAAAGATAAAGGAGACAGTGTAGCTGGCACAGGGTGCAAGAGGAAGAGGGGAAGAGAGACAGCAAATCTAGTTGGGGAGTTATAGAATGAAGTACAGAAAACTCTTCATGAACTGGAACTCAAGCCACCAGCAAAACATTGAAGAAATAATATTACATTTATCTGGCACGGGTGCTCCTTAACTGAGAGTTTACTTACATTTCTGCAGCATCTACCAGTCCCCATGAGTGACAGTTAACTGAAAGTCAGCTGTACCTAGTTCCTGAAAGCTCACATCCACCATGAAAGAGACGTGTTGCAATAATTTGAAGCTAGGAGGCTGTTGATCTGATGAGCAACTCAAGTTCTTTCTTAGTCTTTGTGATCGCCAGGAACTAAGCCACTTAATCAATAGCCATTGCAAGCTAAATGGGACTACTTCTGTATCTGTGGGTTCTGGAATCTGGTCAGAATTGATCCCTGGCCATGTCAACTAAGTCCACATGGATTTGTGATTTTTTTTTTTTAAAGAGAAGTTAGCAGAGAGAAAAATATCAAGAGATGAGAAACATGACCATTGAGTTGCAATTGAGAGCATAATGAAGATAGGGGTGTGAGTCGAAGGTGACAAGGTTTTCAGAGGCAGTTCTGAGTTTTCTTCTAAGTCTAGATATTTTGGTAATTGTCTTTATATGAAGTAAAGTTTTAAACACCACATTTGTGATTCGTGACACTCAGAATGTTCTAGTTCTCCCTTGGGCTTTTCTTGGGTTTTATTTAAGGGGCAGGAGAAAGCCAAGTATCATGTTTGGTTGAATGACTAGATTAAGGTGCTGGGGTGGAGAGAAAGGAAGGTCACTAGAATTTATCTAATATTTACTTTGGCTAGGCACTGTACTAGTGCTTTGCACATTATCTTCTTTGGTTCTCATGATCCTTTCTGAGGGAGATAGAGAAACTGCTCAGCACTTTAAGCAGTCCCCTCGATGTTTCTGTCTCCACCACACATTCATGGAAGGAGGACTCCATTAAGCAATGAGGTGAAGAGTGTGAAGGTATAGAAGTCGTGATCCACGTGTGTTCATGGTGACAAAGGAGAAACAGCAATTCAAAATATTTCCTCATCTCATCAGAGACAACACTGACTAGAAGTCCTGTTAGAGAGTGTAACCCTCATCTTACTGCTTTCTGAGGTTACACACTGTAGTCTGCCAGAAATAGCAATCTTAAAAACATCCAAGGACCCAATCAGTAAATGATCAAAAAGTTTGCAGTTAGGGTTCATGAAAACCGAGGAAATGTGAAGACCCTGAGTAATTCTATGGCATTAGAAAATTAAATTTCTATAATAACAAATTATGATATAATGAGGTCACATTAGTGGAATAAGAGGCCCAGATGTTGCCATGATTTAATCTCTCTCCATATAAGCTTGCATCGAATTTTAATAAGTATTTTGATTGATAACATATTTGGTTCAAAATAGGTCTTTGAAGACAGCTGTAAGTGTATTAATATTTCAAAGATGTTATCATAGAAATTCACTTCATTAAGTAGCTGATAAGAAAAAAAATTACAGTATAAGACCTGCTAGTATCAGACATATTATAATGACCCTTATACTCTTGTTGAATAAAGGGACAGTAAAATATCTTTATTTTGGACTATTCTTTGAACATTACAGGAGCTCATTTTCCTTAAGAAAAAGCCAGGTCACACCAATGAAACAGATAGAGTAAATGAATTAAATTCAAGAAAAGAGAACTTCAAATAAAAGCTTCCTAATTATAAACTGGCTTTGGTGCCTTAACTCTTGGTTGAATTTCAATGACTTGTAGGACTTATGGTAAGGATTCTCTCAGTGGGGCTGAAACCTTAGACCAGTGCCATCCAATAGTAATAAAAGGTGTCCCAAAATTCACATAAGATTTGAATTTTGAGTCATTTGTGCAGTAAAGTGTTGCCAATGAAAAAAAAAAAAAGACAGCATGACAGTTGACAGTTCAGGGTTATTAAAAATGGAGTGCTACACGAAAGAACATGTTTTCATTGTTGAGCAATGAAAATTTACAATTTTTAATTATAAACCTGTGTTTTCTATCAAAATTACTTCTTGCGTGAATTTTGGGACACCCTTTTATATCTATAATGTGGGAGCTACAGATGTAAGCTTCTTAAATACTTTTAAAATTTCTAGTGGCCAAATTAAAATCACTAAAAAGAAACAGGTGAAATTGATACATGTTATTGAATCTCAACTATCTAAAATATCATTTTAACATGTGATCAATATAAACATTATTAATGAGATATTATGTATATTTTTTACACTAAGTCTTCAAATCACATCCTGGTCCTTCGTCTGCCTGTAAGACTGTAGAGTGAATCTCATTCCTCATCCACATGAGAATCCTTTTTACATTTTGGAAAAGGTCTTATTCTTTCCAAAGCTATCTCTTTGACATACTAACTATCTCAGTTCTGATATCTATCTGTTCTTTTGAGTTTTTCACACCTTCCTGGCCACTGTCCTTTGGACACCCTCCAGGTTTAACAAACGGTCTTTCTAAAGCTTGATTCTTAGAGGATTGTAATAGGATGGTCACCCTTTTTGTTGTGAGTTTATGCCTCTATTAGTGCAACAAGCTATTCGATAAAGCTGGTAGTTTACCAGTTGGGACTGTAGACTCAATTAGACTCCTCAGGGGTGGGCAATTGTTTCAGCTCCGGGGCCACTTTGTGAAACAAAGGTTAGCGGAGGGCCACATCTTTTAAAATGATTGCCTTTATTAGTTAACTTTGCATTTCAGAAAAGATATAAATTGTATCATAAAAATCTGATGTCTTGGTGGGCCGCAAAAAAACCTGTAGTGGGCCACATTCGGTCCGCGGGCCGCAGTTTGCCCACACCTGAATTAGAGGGTTTAGGGTGAGACTGCCGATTTTTTCTGCCTGGAAATAGCTTGAAGCCAGAGGTGTATTTACTATGAAGTTAACGAAACTTTTGCTTGGAAGCTGTCTTTCGAATGGGCCCCTTAAGACCCTGGGAGGGCCTGAGCAGTACATGTGTGTGGTCACATGATTTTGTAAAGTTCACAAAAGTAAGGCATTTTACTATCTCTTATCACCCCAACTTAATCTTTGCTTTCTTTCCCATGTTTGGAATGATTGTGAACAGTTTTGGAATTGAGCTAAGGAGGAGCTGAGATGGTAATATATTTAATGTCAATTCAGTGGGATAAATATGTGGTTTGCAGTTATTTCATGTATAGTTACTGCAGTTGGACACATTATATATAGTTATTTCAAGCTGACCCAGTATAGGAGTGTTACAGAAATTCTCCTATCCTCTGGTCCTACTCACCAGTATTAAAATACAAGGCAGGGTCAGAGGTTGTACATTAATATAATTAATGTCCTAGAGATTCTAGACCCAGAATCTAGTCTGTGGTAAGTTCTTTTTTAATCATCCATGTAACATTATAGTACATGATTTTGTTCTTATTGACACAGTTAAAATAGAAGCTCTCTCTTGGCAAATGTATACTTGATATTATGGTATATAAAATTATCACAACATATATATATTTTTTCTTTTCTGATGGACTTACACAAAATAGAATTATTAGATTTCCAGTGTTTTTAGGACAAAATCTTATAACAGTACTATAGTGAGTAGGTCTTTTATAAGAAAATAATGACAAAAATTTCCCCAAATTTGACAATAATACTAAAAACTTATGTGACATTAAATGTAACAAATCATGAAACCGAAGAAACCTTTCTACACTATAAATACTAAAAAACAAATTTTGACCAGTAATGTCAATAAAAGATTGAAGTCTCCTATTTTCTCTAGAAAAATATTAGAAAATGAGTGTGTCATGTGAAGAGGTAATTAAAGAGTATGTAGCCAAAAATCCTGTAGAAAAATTGTATTACACAGGTATATCACGTAGTAAACTAATATAAATTTTATGTTATTTTTCTGATTGTTGTGATTTTTGGGGTATTTATCAATTTTTTTAGTTTATTTATTGTGCTTTCTTTTTCCATTCTTACTAAATGATTACTTAATCAATAATAATTATTTTTAATGGATAGTAAATAATTTTGTGCTGTCACTTTTTTCTAAGAGTCCCTCCCTCTGCCATTTCTATAGGTGTTTGCCCACAAAATCATCTGAATCCACTCTTGCCTGAGGCAACACTGTTGGTACAAACTGTCTGTCACTTAAAATCAAGATCAAAAGTCATTTCCTTTATAAACTATTTCCTGACTCCCTAATCAGGTAAGAACTAATTAGAATTGTACATTGCTTTGTTTTTACTTCTTAAAACCATTGTCAAAATGTGCCTGGTTGGTGCTCTTTCTCTTTGAATGTCCTACATTATTTGTATTATTACTGGTCTTTTTTATTGAAAAATGCAAGTCATCTTAGCAGAAAAGGTCTAACATGGAGGGCACTGGGACCTGGAGGCTAATGCAACCAACTGGGTTCCCAGGGACTTACCCAGGAGTGTAGTTTCAGGTAGGCAATGATCCAAAGGCTGCCAATGTCAAAGAGGTCTAGAAGGTGTCCCAATGGGCAGGTGAGTCATAGGGACACTGACACTGTAAGCCGATAATAAGCAGTGAGCCAAGCAGATGATCATTATCAAAGTGATTTTTTTTTTTAACACAACTCATGAAGGCTCTAGTAGAAGAGGTAGAATTTAGAGGTAGGAATCAAATTCCTAAGACAAAATCATGCAAGGCTAGACATCAGCCTCAGAGAAAGTGCTTAACAGGCATGAATCTAAGGACCTTAATCATTATAACTAGACAGAGGGAGCCTTACTCCTACCAGAACAGACTTACAGCAGCAGCATCAGGTGGGCTAACTTGGTCTTGAACACCTTGAGTTCTGCCTACACTAGGAGAGGACAAGAACAGAACCGGGGGAGGGTCAGAGCCTGCCAATGGAGGTTGAGTGGAAGGAATCCTGAAGAGAGCAGAGTGGTTCCTTGGAGGAAGGGATGATGGGTTTCCCTTGAATCTTCCCAGAAAAATGTTGAGCAGATGGTCAATACTTGCTACTTGGGGAGAGAAAAAAAAGAACAAAAGAATGATTTCTAGATGTTTCCTATTCTATGGAGGATACTTCAATGTTTGGCATTACCTTTCTAAAAAAATATGGCTCCCAGAAATCAACAACTCTGTTGTGTGACTGTGGAAATTTTTACTTCTAGATGTAGTACTATACTTTATAAATGCAGTGTAAGACTGTATCGTCTCATTTTACCACAGCTGTGGATGTTGTTTGACCATCAGCCCCTATAAGTTTGTAGACACTTAAGATTTCTTTGTTTTGTTTTTCATTTTTATAACATTTAAGTTGAAGCTTGTTTTTCCTATCTTAAACATGCAACTGATTTCTTCAACACAAATACAGGACTTTATGTTTATCAACGTTAAATTTCATCTTTTAGGCTTTTTTAAAATCTGAGCATTACAGAATATTAGGATAATAATGAATGTCTTTTATTTGTAGTATTATATATGTCCCTTCCAGTTTCCTGCCATAGAAAAATTTTTTTGAAATTTTATTTATTTTTAACTGTGTATTACTTGAATGAACTTATATAGATTGTCTGTGTATATATAACATTGTGTGTGTGTGTGTGTATTCTGTACATGTTTTTTATATAAGAAATTTGATCCGTGTTCCTGTTACTTATTTAACCAAGGCACTAAATAAAATTTTGAGAATAAAAGAGCCAAGGATAAATTGTTCTAAGCTTGTTAAATCATTTGGACAATGTTATAAGGGGTAAATAAAAGAATGCTTAAATGGGAAAGCCGGGACGGCTCAGCGGGTTGAGCGCTCGCTTTGAGGCCATGAGGACCGAGGATCGAATCCCGGCTCCGGCCCAGGCAGGACCCACGTGCTGAACTGGGGAGTTCCCACAGTTCGGTTCTCTAGCTGTCTCTGTCTCTGTCTCTCTCTCTATCTGTCAAAAGTAAAATAGAAATAAATATGCACTGAAGAT